>CM045451.1:35671224-35895599 GCA_024666655.1 Dascyllus trimaculatus | reverse complement strand
CCCCTTCGATCCCCTGCTGCTCAATGGGAGAACTGAGCTGCAGCTTGCCCTGCCAGTGTTTTGACCGAACAGCGATGTTTAGCGCCTGTAATACAGAGACTTCATTGGCGGAGTAGCGTCACGTGGGATGGCTGAACTCGTACGTAATTGGTCTGTGTATTTCCTGAGCTGACAAACTAATGCCGTAAACACTGGAAAAGCTGCGCCGGTAAAATAGAAGCGACTCGTCAAATTTTAATCCTGTTACTTTTTACAAGTCCGGGTCCATATAAGACGGCGTCTGGGTCCGGGTCCGTATAAGACGGCGTCTGGGTCCGGATCCGGACCGCGGTCCGCCAGTTAGTGACCCCTGATCTAAGCCTTGTCTGCAGAGTAAAAAATCAAAACCATCTTAACTGATGGAAAATGTCCAACTGCCTTAAGATTTACAGATACTAATAATATTACTCAAAACTTTAAAAAAGACAGTCAAGTAATGAATAAGAATGTCCTCATATATTGTCTGTATCCAGCACAACTGCTGGTGAATGAGTCACATTTAACAGTTAAGTAAATATGATTCATGTGGCAATAATTTGAAACTACTTTTGTATATTGTGGAAAAATTTGAATTGAAAATTGAAAATGTTATGATAATGATACTGTGACAAAGGAAGAGTTGCTTTGATACTAAAGCTTTTCACAAAGTTCCTAAGTAAAAGATTGCCAGAAATAAAAACTCAAAAATATGTTTGCAAAAGCTTTTAAAAATTATAGGAAAAGATATACACTTTCAAAAAAGAAACATGCTAATCAGTCCAACCAAGGACCTTTGCTGCGTCTGTTATCCCTCTATTTCCTGTTGACTCTCTCCTGTTTACAAGTAAGATGGCCCAAGCATCCAAAGATTATGGCACAAAGAGCTCATCATCTGTACTGGGGATGCTTAAAGCTGGCCAGAAAATGTAGTCCAGAAGTCCCTCTCTACAACAACATATTCCAATTCCTCTTGCGGCATTCTGAGACGAGTGTTTGCACATAAAATGTCACCATGGTGCTTCTTGTATGTTTTCTAGATCCTTAGGTGTTCCTAAGCTGAAAAAAGCATAATCTCACCAGCATCTTCTGAAGTAGCCTAAGTTGAATGTGCCTGGCAAATCTCCAAGGGAGGGTTCCCAGGAGGCATCCTGAATTTTTACCCGTCGGTTCTGTACAGGAATTCCTCTTGCAGCTGTGCAATATACTCAGTAAAAGTTAGTAATTCTTTCTCCTGCTGAACACATTCCAAGCTCTACTTCCCTTTTCTGAGTCTGCTGATAAACTGAGTCTCTGTGTGATGTGGATATCATGTCCCCTGCCTTGGGATGCTCTGGAGATTTGTTTAACAGTCTCCGCCGCCATCAGATCCAGCTTAGGTGATGGTGATTGGTTGGCAGCTCTTCTCCTGTTTGTCTCAGAAGTCCAGTGATAGAGCATCACTGAGATTCAGACTTAAATAATAATAATAATAATAAAATGACATAAAGACACAGTAACAAGCTGCGCTTACAGAGCAGTATCAGAGCCCAACGATCCAGCTGTAAGCCAATTAATGGACATTTCTGATAGTTTAGTATATCTTCTTTGACTGCATCTTCACCTCAGAGGAACAGATCTCTCATGCCTTAAATTCATTAGCAATGCTTAATAGATTTTTTAATTATTCCTTTATTCAGCAGAGTCCTCACTCATTCTCTTCTGTAAGATTACTGCAGCTGGTGATATGCCATTATTCTTTAATCTACTTTTTGTAAGGCACACAGTGCAAATGGCCCACTCTCCCCTCCTCCAGCATTTTGTTTTTTAATTGTTGTCAGTTTGAAACAAGCAGCTGATTAAATGGAAAGAATGATGCAAGTTTCAATACACAAATTGGAGAACGCTAATCCTCTGCTTAAGATTTCCTTGGGGTGGGAAGATTGAAGACTCTGCTGAGGGAGTATGTTAGGAAAATTTTGCTCTACGAATTTTCTGCAGGCATATAGAGTCATGTGTTCCAGTGATCTAGGTCACATGTGTGTGTATGTGTGTGTGTGTGTGTGTAAGTGTGTGTGTGTGTACTTAAGTGCAAAATGAGTGTTTTCGCAGAAAAATAAGATGTATATGTATGTGCCAAGAAAAGGGTAAATGAAGGGAGATTTTAGTGCAGGTGCTATGTGGATGACTGGCTGTGTGCTCTTGTGAAAATCTAACCAACCCAATTTTTCATTTGCAATCCTTGAAATGGTGATTTATTGAGAAGGCGTATCTGTGGGTGACATTCAGGAAGTGCTTTTCTTTCAATGTCAGAGCAGCATTTCATCAGGATGAGCCCTTCTTTCAAAGTCAAAGCTGCGTTTCATCACACTAACCGATATTCACTTCCTCAGCATGTAATTAGAGAGCCTTTTAATTAGAGCTGTGCTGAATGATTGCTAGTTGTCCATCATGTCTGCAGTCCACCACCTCCATGCAGCCGCACATAAACAGCAGAGTTCAATGAACTTGTGTGATGAAGCAAGGAGGAAATGGAGAGAATTGCACAGATTGTAAGGTGAAGTATGAAAAGATAAAATATCTCTCTTCCTACAAGAAGCCTGGTCTCATGACATTATGGGACATGACAGTGGTGTGATGTTACACAACTGTTCTCCCATCTACAAAGCAGATATATCTAACTAGACAATATTACAGTAATGCTTCAAAAAGAAAACAAATATGGTGGCCTGCAAGATAAATTTTGTCATTCAAAGTAATTAAATTAAACTTTTATGGATATACGGTTGCATGTTATTTGTTGAATTAAATACTGACATTGCATTGGAATTCTATATAATGTATGCATCATCACCCAAGACTGTACTCTAAGAACATAAAATCACAGTTTTTTTACATTTTGTAAAATTGCCATTTAACCCTTTCTTAAAATTTATGGAGAATCTAAGAGCTTTAGTGGAAGACAACTAGACTTCTCTGTTGCTGTTGAAGACATTTCCTGTCTTATCCAAGAGACTTCCTCAGGTTCTAGTCTGAAAGTCTGAAACAATGTCTCGTCTGTCCAAATAGTTTAAATTGCTGTCCTTAAAACAGTGTCTCTTTTCTTTCACATGCAGGTAGACTGCTGAGTCTTGTCCTGAAAAGCTAGTTCTCCTGTGTTGTGCCATGTACTTTGGAAGCACCTGTTTAGTCACACCTGTAAAAATGTCTGTGCACTCCTGGTTGCACTGGACCACATTTACAACATTGCTCAGCTTGTATGTTGGTGTTTTATCCCAAGGGTCAACCAGTTATTGTCATAGAATACTGCTGAGTCCAAAAGCACTGGGATGTTGTTTTTGCAAAAAAAATCCTTCTACATTTCTCAGACACTCCAGGCAAATAGGGCTAACAATGTTGTTCTGCCTGCTTGTCTTTTCTTCTCGGTTTGATGTGCTGTTTTTTTCTGTCTCCTTTTGCTGGCTTCATGAAAGTCCAGTTGGGATTGCCACAGGTTGGCCCTGACTGTGGAAGTCAAACAGCAGATATTGCTTTCTACTTATGATGACCTGAAGAGTAGAACTCATCACATCCTACCACTCAGCTTTCTTAGCTTAACAAACAATTTTTTTAGCAGTTAAAGTTTAATCTTTTAGACTGTCATCACGTCAAGTTTGACACAACCCACATCCACATATTGTTCTGAAAGATTCAGCAGAAAGGACTCACCTATAGTCTCTACTTACAGCAGTAGAACTGCAAGAACTCGATCGTAACTCATGATATCATTATCAATAAGTTTCCATATTTGATTAAGATGTTGCATTTAACTGCTAAAAATGCCAGATAATACTGCCAAAAGACCAGCAAAAAAAAACAAACAAATAAAGCCAAGTCACCAACCCCCAGCTCAGGGAATTGATGAGAACACGTGTTCTTGTGACTGACCAATAAGATTTGGAGAATAGGATGGCTCAGTTAAACAAACAGTGTAGCCTAATCTTTGGGTTGTTTTAATATTACTATAACAAAAGGAGATACAATCTTCCGAAATGCTGTTAGCACATATTGCATGCATTATGGTGATCATTTTTGATTTGTGTCCTCAACACATAATGTGCTTCCCAGAGTTTGAGCTCATATTCCAAACTGGCGTGATGCTGTTCAAATGACTATAGCACCGGTCTCCAAAGCAGAGGGAGCTCACAGCTTCTCCCCAATGAAGCCATTTACCAGAGCTGATGGAACAGCTTCTTTCTGTCACTACAAACTAAGCAGAAGGCAGAGGGAGGGAGGGAGAGGAAGGCAGAGAGAAACAATCAGCCTAAGGATCCCTGGGATCATAAGTAATAATTTGAGTGAAATTAAGTGCCAGGTTTAACAAGCAGGGATAATTTCACTTTTCCCTTCTTCCTGGGGAAATATTGCCTTTAATTGAGTTAAAACTTTCTGTATGACAAACACCCTTAAAACTGGCCAAGACAGCCATTTTTGTCACTCCTAACTAGAATTAGTGTCAGTGCCCAACCATTCCCCACCATCTCTCCATCTGGACTGCTGCGACCTCAATATCCTTTACCTTCCTCCTCTCACACATCTGTTTGGTCAGGCTTTTAGCTACTTTTGCATGTTAGTTCTGTCACAAATAAAATAAGATAAGATAAAACTTTATTAACCCTGAAGGAACAGTTTGTACATAAATATGCAATACCTAAAATGTAGAAAAGCAACAAAGATGACAGAAAATTAAAACAAATACTAGTTCTCCATCCACATAAAAATGTGTGGCAGTCTGTTCAGTACATACGAGTCAAACTAATTATTTTGGCAATTGCGGTGAACAAATTTTCTGATCATAATTTTTTTAGAGATATTTCACGAGACAAAGAAATATGAGATCAAGTTTCATCTTCTAGGCACCACAATATTCTGCATGAAACATCATGGTAATCCATCCATCATGGGTTGTGATATTCTATCTGAACCAAAGACGTGGACTGACATACAGACAAACACTGGCATCTCAAGTGCTATGTTGTTAGCTCGCCATAAATATTGATAACACATTAAATAAGACTGGTGAGTTAGAAAAGGACATCATTTTTTTCTGAATAACAGTACTGTTTAATGGTATTTATCACTCAAAAATACTTGTTGGCAGTACTATTCTCGTAGGTCTTATCCTTTATGGTTGGATTTAATTCAGGTTGAGATTACTATATATTACGTATTATAATAAAAATTAAAATATAGAATCAATTAACAGTTCATTTTAGTCATGCTTTAACTGACATAAGGTAGCACTTGTCACTACATTCTGACTAGGCCACAGTCACTTTAAGCACAGGAAGAGGAATACAGAGAAAACAATCTCAGATCATCCCCAATGACCTTTTTGGTGTAATCCAGTTTAACAATATCTGCAGAGAGTTTGAGGCTGAACAGACACACAATTTCTTCTCACTTTCTCTGTCCCTGTGATCCTGTTTGTCTGTAATTCTCTCAGTGGAAGTGAGAGAATTACTCTGTTGCCTGATCATTCCCCCCCACAAAAAAAGAAAAACATCTGTTGACAATACCTCCCATTGAGTCCATTGTGGTCCATTACTCCACCTACAGAGAGAGGTGTGGGTGGTAGATTGTTGTTATTTGGCCACCATACACCCCCACCTCCGAACCTCATTTCCACCCCCCCATTCAGGATCCTGCAGGCTCTCTAATATTGTTCTGAAAGCCTCTGTGGTCGGTATATTGAGTAGTACAGTAGGTGAACAATGGGAGGGGTGTGTAGTGGATGATGTGTGTGTGTGTTTTTGTTGTTGTGTGTGGAGGGTGGATGGTTTGAGGCGTTGTTATTGTGAAACAGAAGGAAAGCAGTGGCGCCGTCACAGTGCCAGGCAGGACCCAGGATAACGGCGAACCCAATGGAGTGTTAAATGGGAAATCATCTGTTTTCAGCCACAGATTTAATGTCATTGCTGCTCCCACTCTGCTACGCTCTGCTATTCCATTCACTGCTCTCTCCCCTCCTGAGTCTCTTTTCTTCTGTTTTTTATTTTGTCCAAATTCCTCCCCTAACTCTTCACGGCCAGATTTCACACTCCCCTCTCTTTGTGGTCTTCTCACACCTATCTTCTTAGCATTTCTTTCCTTTTTCCTCTGTTAACCATCCCTCTATTGTGTTTGATGCTTCAACATGGCCCCAGCAGGCCCTCAGGTTATCTCATATACCGTGGGCAGTTTTCCGCTTCATGTTCACAATGGGCCATTTGGCTTTGCAATGTCAGTCCATGTGCCCTCACATCATCTCTTTCTGTGAAACACTTGGAGTATCTCTCAGCAGGACATCTCCATTAGCAACTTGACAAAGATGACTGGAGAGAACATTCAAACTTAGGAAACACCCCACCATCATTTCCACCTCCGCTGCCACCCTGCAGCCCCCCTCCTCCATCTCCCTTCCCAGATTAACTTGTCCATTTATAGCCTCAGTTAATGGCTTAACTCATAAAGAAAGTCATCAAGCATTATGGCTTTAAAAGTGGCTTTAAAAGAGAGAAGAGGCTGAGCTGATTGAAAAACATTCCGATTTGATTTTTTTTAACACAATGCTGAATTAGGCAGATAGCTGTTAAGTCATACGTTCTCTCCTGCACAAAATGCTTGAATGAGTTGTTTTTATTTAGTCAGAGCTGGCAGCAGTATTTATCCTTTTAGAAGAGCTATGATCTTCATCCTCCCTTTGCTTTATGGTAATTGAAAGCAAAGGATACTGACACTACCAATATGCTTTTCTCTTTAAAAAATCACTTAGATCCACTGTTAGATGTTATACTGGATTCCAGGAGTTACTTTGTTTTTAAATGTAGCAGTTGTAGTTTTTGCCTGTCTCTTCACTTGTACTTCAGTGAATGACTTAGTTTCTCAGAATGTGGAAACACATGGAAAGTAGCATCTATGACATCAACAGAATTCAAAGTGTTTTATAACGGTCTCCTATTATAGGGTCAATTAATTTCCAATGTGGGATCTATTTCCAGATGTGATATCATGACACATTTCTGTGCACAGGTGAAATTTACTGAAATTTTATCATGTTTTTTTGAGTTTGTTTGTTTGTTTTTCATATGGATTCCTCAGCTTAGCATCGTGTGTTATGCATGTACAGCACTGTAAGAATGTCTTATTTTTTGCATATTTTCCCACTTTAATTTTTAAGATCATTAAACAAATTTAAATATCAGCCAAAATAATGTAGGTTTTAAACAACAATTTAATGTTTTAAGGGGAAAAAGTTATCTGAACCTACCAGGCCATATATAAATAGTAATTACCCCCCCTTGTTAAATCATAAATTACCTGTGGCTAATCACATTTTTTGGAAAGCTGAGCTCACTTTCATTGACCACACCCAAGCCTGATCACCTCCAGACCTGTTCAATCAACAAATCACTTAGATAGAACCTGTCTGACAAAATATCTCAGAAAGCTGCAACAAAATGCCACCATCCAAAGAAATTCAACAACAGATCAAAAATAAAGTCATTGACATCTGTCAGTCTGGAAAAGGTTATAAAACCACTTCTAAAGCTTTAGGACTCCAGCAAACCATGGTGAGAGTCATTATCCACAAATGGAGAAAACATGGAACAGTGGTGAACCTTCCTACCAAAATTACCCCAAGAGCACAGCAACGGCTCATCCAGGAGGTCTCAAAGGAACCCAGGACACCATCTAAAGAACTGCAGGCCTCCCTTGTCTCAGTTGAGGTCAGTGTTCAGGACTCAACAATAAGGAACAGACTGGACAAAAATGGCGTCCATGGCAGAGTTCCAAGGTGAAAACCACTGCTGACCAAAAAGAACAGATGTTTGTTTACTTTTGCAAACAAACATCTGAATGAACCCCAAGACTTTTAGGAGAATATTCTATGGACTGACGAGATGAAAGTTGAACTTTTTGGAAGGTGTGTGTCTCGTTATATTTGGCGTAAAATAACACAGCATTTAAGAAAATGAACATCACAGCAACAGTCAAACATGGTAGTGTGATGGTCTGGGGCTGCTTTGCTGCTTCAGGACCTGGACGACTTCCTGTGATTGATGGAACCATGAATTCTGCTCTCTACCAGAAAATCCTGAAGGAGGATGTTCAGCCATCAGTTCATGACCTCAAGCTGAAGCACACTTGGGATCTGCAGCAGGACAACGATCCAAAACACACCAGCAAGTCCACTTCTAAATAACTGAAAAAAATGAAGGTTTTGGAGTGGCTTTAGTCAAAGTCTGGACTTGAATCCAACTGAAATGCTGTGGAATGATCTTAAAAAGGCTGTTCATGCTCGAAAACCCTCCAGTGTTGATGAATTAAAACAATTCTGCAAAGAAGACTGGCCAAAACATCTCCACAGAGATGTAAAAGACTCACTGCCAGTTATAGAAAACGTTGTTGCTGCTGAGGGTGGTCCAACCAGTTATTAGGTTTAGGGGGCAATTAGATTTTCACACAGGACCAGGTAGCTTTGAATAGTTTTTTTCCTTAATAAATAAAATCATCATTTAAAAACTGCATTTTGTGTTAACTTGGGCTAACTTTGTCTGATATTTACATTTGTTTGATGATCTTAAACATTAAAGTGGGGAAATATGCTAAAACAAATAAGAACTTGAATTGAATTTCATGGAACTGTACATGTTGCCTTTCAAATCAGCCTGACACACTAGTGCAGATGTAACAAATCTAATGTGACGTATTTGAAGCTGTCAGAAGACTGGGATGTGAATCAAAAACTCTAAAACAGTACAGAGCTACCCAAAGCCTGAGCACAGTAGCATCAGGTTGATCAAAACCACTCACTTATATTTAGTTTTGTCCTCTTTTCACAATATTGCAAGTAGCCCATCTACATAGAACAAGATGTGTCATTTCACCTTATTTCATGATCTTCTGCCAAACCAGAACTGACCATGACCAATCATGGTCAATTGGCTTTTACTGACATTTCAACCAAATTTAACTAGCCCCTGATCAGTGTCAGGAGGCAGTGTGTTTTGTAGACCTTTGTTACATACTTTGTAATATTAAAGGGTTATAATTTTATCAACGCAGTTAATACAGAATAATTCAACACATTAGAATTTCAGCTTAGATGTATGTGTTATTTTTCAAAGATAATTGTATGTTTCAGAAAAAAATATCGGTTTTACAGGTTTCCTACCCTTTACACCACTTCTACTCTTTTCTGAAGCCTCACCGAGAAAAAATTCCTGTTGGTACAGTCAGAACCAATAAGGCCAACTGCATAACAATTTAGAAGCTACTTAACTGATCCTAATTTTCTCGGTAGGATAGAATATGCAGAGAGTTAAACATTTCAGACACAAAGTAAAGGAGACAAATTCAGATTATTTTCTTAATGATCTGAATAATCAAAGTTTTACTAAGGTGACAGTTTTTACTAACTAAATGTACTTGATTTATTCACAATGCAGAATTGCATTATATTACGGTTACTAACATCAACATCACCCACACCAATAGAAGAGAAAATACATCAGGATAGTTAAATTGGATGCAATAAGATAGATATAGTGTTTTACTGTTTCAGCTGTTAATGAAAGTACGTGTTAATTTGAATTACACACAGGATAGTTTAAACAGTTAGAATAGAGCTTAAGGCTGTACGTCCTGATGGCATCCCTTGATTGTACTCAGACCTGTGCTGGGTAGCTTACTGAGCCCGGTTGCACTCACCCCCATCATCATGAAGGGCTTCAAGAAGCTGGTCTTGGCTCATCTCAAAACTGATCTGCTTCCCACATTGGACCCCCTCCAATTCGCCTAGTGTCAGAACGGGAGCACGGACGTTGCCATCACCATGGTGACTTCACTCTGCCCTCTCCCACCTGGACAACAACAGCACCTACGTGAGAATGCTGTTCATCGACTTCTGCTCAGCATTCAACACCATCACCCCTTCCAAACAAGATACCAAACTCAGTGAGCTTGGCATCGGCACCTTCCTCTGTTCCTGAGATTGGACTTCCTTACCAACAGACCCCAGTTTGTTAGGTTGGGAGACCACACCTCCTCAGCACTAGCTCTGAACACTTGCGTTTCACAGGACTGCATCCTGAGTCTTCTGCTCTACTCGCTGTTCACCTACGACTGCACACCAGTACATAGTTTGAACACCATTATCAAGTTGGTAAATGACACAACAGTGGTGGGCCTCATCAACAACAACGATAAGTCTGCCTGGGGAGAGGTCAGACATCTGTCAGCGTGGTGTCCCAACAACAACCTTGACCTCCATACCAACAAGCTCACTGTGACACTGTCACTGTGGATTTTTGGAAGGCCAAGGCTATGAACACAACCACATCAGAATCAGAATCAGAATCAGAACGATGTTTATTGCCAAGTAATTTTTACATTACAAGGAATTTGTCTTGGCCTATTGGTGCAAACAGTTAAGATAGCAAGAAATAAAATTAAAGCTGCAAGCAGCGTCGGACGGGCCCTCACTCCTCACCGCACTCCTCTCCACATGACCTTGTCTAGGGGGCGCCGTAGAGCCGATTGGAATTTTGACTGTGCAAATCTGTTGGTCTTGGGATACTATATGTATGTACCAAATTGCATGTTTGTAGGATAAAGCAGGGATTTTATATGACTATTTGAATATTTCTAGGGGGCGCTTTGGAGCCGTTTGACCACGTCCATTCCTGAATTGTATATTAAATATTAGGTCTTGAGATTAATGAGGAATTGTGTGGATTTGGTGATTTTACATGGATCCCTTCACCTCCAAAACCCATTTCGTTCCACATGCCGATTTTGTTCAAAATGGCCGCCATGCCACGCCCACACCATGTGACGTAGCCACGAGATTTTAATAACTTTTCATCCTGGAGGGGTCTAGATGCGACACAGCCAATTTGGTGAAAATCTGACAAAAATCCTGGGAGGAGTTCGTTAAATTCCAATGCCTGCGCACCACGTGTTCTAGTTGGCACTGTTGAGCTTTTTTGTTCAAAATGGCCGCCATGCCACGCCCACACCGTGTCACGCAGCCACAAGATTTTAATAACTTTTCATCCTGGAGGGGTCTAGATGCCACACAGTGAATTTGGTGAAGATGGGACAAAATCCTGGGAGGAGTTTGTTAAATTCCAATGCCTGCACACCACGTTTTCTAGGGGGCACCACGGAGCTTTTTTGTTCAAAATGGCCGCCATGCCACGCCCACACCGTGTGACGCAGCCACAAGATTTTAATAACTTTTCATCCTGGAGGGGTCTAGATGCCACACAGACAACTTGGTGAAAATCGGATAAAAATCCTGGGAGGAGTTTGTTAAATTCCAATGCCTGCGCACCACGTGTTCCATTGGACGCTGTTAAGCTTTTTTATTCAAAATGGCCGCCATGCCACGCCCACACCGTGTCACGCAGCCACAAGATTTTAATAGCTTTTCATCCTGGAGGGGTCTAGATGCCACACAGTGAATTTGGTGAAGATGGGACAAAATCCTGGGAGGAGTTTGTTAAATTCCAATGCCTGCACACCACGTTTTCTAGGGGGCACCACGGAGCTTTTTTGTTCAAAATGGCCGCCATGCCACGCCCACACCGTGTGACGCAGCCACAAGATTTTAATAACTTTTCATCCTGGAGGGGTATAGATGCCACACAGACAACTTGGTGAAAATAGGATAAAAATCCTGGGAGGAGTTTGTTAAATTCCAAAGCCTGCGCACAACGTGTTCTAGTTGGCACTGTTGAGCTTTTTTGTTCAAAATGGCCGCCATGCCACGCCCACACCGTGTCACGCAGCCACAAGATTTTAATAACTTTTCATCCTGGAGGGTTCTAGATTCCACACAGCGAATTTGGTGAAGATGAGATAAAAATCCTGGGAGGAGTTAGTTAAATTCCAATGCCTGCACACCACATGCTGTAGGGGGCGCTGTGGAGCTTTTTTTGAAATTTCAACAGCAGGAATTTTTTTGTCTCGGGCTACTGTACCTGTGTACCAAATTTCATGAGTTTACGTGAAACTAGCCGTATTAACTCTACTAAAGCCCAATTTTCAAGGTGGCGCTATTGAGTCATTTTGCCATTCATATGTGTAATTCCCCCAAAATATTAAATTTTTCACCATTCATGATGTGTGTGCCAAATTTGGGGAGTTTTTGAGCATGTTTAAGGGCTCAAATTGAGGTTCAAAGTGGCGTAAGAAAAAGAAACAAACCGCCAAAGAAACACAGCAGGAACAATAGGGTCCTACGCACTGTAGTGCTCGGGCCCTAATAACATTAAGAATATAAAACACAGAAAAAGTAGAATAGAATAAAATATATACAGATAAATACATTTGCATATGCATATGTGCAAAATGTCAGGTGGATAGTGCAAGACAGTGCAAAAAAAGTGTCCATGTCATTGTAATGAGGTTAAGTGTTTTTCAAGCTTTAACTCCTGAACGCTGAACGTTGCAAATCTGCATCATACGCTTGCATTCAGACTGCAGCCGATATAAAATATGCGCTCCCTCAATGCCGGTTTGTGCATATTCAATATGTATGTACGTAAACAATTTTATGACATCAATAAATAAAAAATAAAAATAAATGTTTTTACTATTATTTGCATCATACCTACATTTATATCTATTCTATGTGCTATGGACAAATTAACAATCTCCATTTAATGTGGCATCAGCCTGAAAGCAAAAATACAAATAATTATTTTTTTTGTTTAATAGTAATTCTATTCAGGCATCAAGGGGTTAAATTACTGAGCATCCACATCTCCAAAAGACCTCTCTTGGATCCTCAACACCTCAACCCTCATCAAGAAGGCTCAACATGTTTTTTTTCTTCCAGAGAAGACTAAAGAAAATCAACTTGTCTCCTAAGATCCTGGTGAACTTTTACTGATGCAGCATTGAGAGCTTCCTTTATCTCTATCTGTACATGTACATTTATCTACCTTATATTGTATAAACAGCTATTTTATTAATAAAATTTGTGTGTTCATATGACTCTGTTCACACTGTTCATTCAGTGTAACATACTATGTGTACCTATACTGTGTGTCATGCACTTTACTGCTGTTTTTGAACTTCTGTTCAGATGCCGAAATGCATTTCCTTGTCTTAGTACTCTGTGCAGTGATAATAAAGTTGAATCTAACCTCATCTAATCTCATCTAATCCAATCTAATCCAATCTAATCCAATCTAATCTATTTCATATGATTATCATATGAATAAAGATATTGTGGTTAATTACTAACTATAGCTATCAAATAAATGCAGCAGCCATAAAATTGTGTTTAAGTACAGTACTTAACAAAAATATGTGCATAATTACTTTCCCATTACCTTCTCATTACTATTTTATGCTTGTGCAATTGTGTCATAGCAAAAAACAATACAACCAAAGCTTGAAGTGGGCTAGTATACACCAGGACACATTACCAGCAGTTCTACAGGTCACTCTTTGATATATTGTGACTTTTTCTTGCACACCAGCACTTCTCAAAAGCTGGCACCCACCTTTTCTGCCCTTTCCATATCAAGTTCTCTGGATTCTGGATTTTTTATAATGGCCCTGAAAAAATTGCATTACCCAGGGGGACTACATAACGCTCTGTTCCAGTTCCTGCCTATCCGTTTTCCTGTGTCTGCGTCATATATATGGTCGATGATTGGTGGCCAGGACAAATGAAGAAATCCAAGGATTGTTCCTGCAGAACTGAATAGCTCAGTACGCAGACTGTGTAGAGTAAACAACAGTAACAAGTAAGAACATACAGTAGGTTGATTTGCCAGCTTGCAATGCATCTCTCTCTAGTCTCTCTCACTAACCTAACTAACTGGGCAGTGCATCTCTTAGTCTGTGTCTTGCTTGCCCCTATATATGTGTGTTTTATATGTGTATGTATTTTTTCTACATTTTAACCACCAATCTAACTGTGATTTTACTGTCACTGAGCATGCATTCAGTTTGACTCCACCACCATCACAGACTTCACCACAGTAATGGCTGCATCACTGGAGAGCTCCGAAGCACCAATGCACTTGGCTGGATAAAAACGGAAAATTAGGAGTGTTGATGGCAGACCATAATAACAGCTCTATCCTGTTTTAAAACTTCACTGTGACCTTATTTATTGTGCATCCAGCAGATAGACAGTCCTCAAGGTCCAGCTACACTTTCTGAGGCCATAGACTGTGAAGGCAGCTATTTATCTGTTTAAACAGCCTCTGTAAATCTGCGATGGGGCCCTTTGATAAGATTCTCTCACAGTGAAGGAATGAAAAGCATAAAAAGGGAACATGTCAGCAGAATACCTTATGTGCTTGAAGTCTTTCTGATATTTAGGTAAGAAAGCTGCAGCCCTGGGCCTTGGATTTGAGCTTCCTTTGTGTTAAAGTATGTCTAAACATCTTCAGGCCTGAGTCTGACTCACAATAGGGTTTGATCCGTCCCCTGACAGTGCACCACAATGTGGGTAATAATAAGCATAGCTTTGTGGGTACTGATGACTCTATGGTGGTTATGTGGTTAACTGCATCAGGGTGTGAGCTAAACTTTAGTTGCTTCTCTGGTATATTCAGAGACTGCATTTACTTAGCTTGTCCTTTACACCACGTTCTCAGCAAGGAAAGAGAACAGGACTATTGCACTGGACTGTAGGACCGAAATACTGTTTTTAGTGGAGTGCAAATTCAAGAGTCATCATACAGATGCCAGAGATAAAGCTCATGACTTTTAACTTCACAATATGAGGTAAATTTATAGTTATAATACTGGGACCTTGTATTAGGTGATAAAGACTGACTGAATGGTAAAAATAGAAAGAAAAAAACTGAAAGAAAGAACATGTTACCTGTTGTAGCAAATAATTAGGGCCCGAGCACGAAAAGGCAAAGGGCAGCGATCAGTGTGAAACACTGAACGCTGGCCTTTGCCTTGCAGTGCAAAGGCCCTATTGTTCCTGCTCTGTCTGTTTGGCGGTTTGGCGGTTTCTTTTTCTTACGCCACTTTGAACCCCAATTTGACCCCCTAAACATGCTCAAAAACTCCCCAAATTTTGCACACACATCAGGACTGGTGAAAAATTTGATATTTTTGGGGAATTACACATATGAATGGCAAAATGACTCAATAGCGCCACCTTGAAAATTGGGCTTTAGTGGAGTTAATACGGCTAGTTTCATGTACAGCTATGGAATTTGGTACACAGGTACAGTAGCCCGAGACAAAAATATTCCTGGTTTTGAAATTTCAAAAAAGCTCCACAGCGCCCCCTAGAAAACGTGTTGCGCAGGCATTGGAATTTAACGAACTCCTCCCAGGACTTTTGTCCCATCTTCGCCAAATTCGCTGTGTGGCTTCTAGACCCCTCCAGGATGAAAAGTTATTAAAATCTTGTGGCTGCACCACACGATGTGGGTGTGACAGGGCGGCCATTTTGAGTGTGTGGCCATGAAGTGTGAAATGCTCATAACTTGACTGTACATGATCAGATGTGAATGAAACTTGATGTGCTTGATGACAGGCTATCCCTCAACACTTGTGCATGGCCAAACAGCTCCAGAGCACCCCCTAGAAATTTCAAAAATTCATATAAAATCACTGGTTTGTTCTACAGACATGAAATTTAGCACATGTGCAGAGCAGGATGAGACAAGCACATTTGCATAAATAGACTTTCCAAAAGTCTCCACAGCGCCCCCTAGAAATTTCTAATATGAAATTCTTATTTCTGGTATAATCTCAACAACTCAAAATTTTTGCCAAACCCTGACGTACACTACACCTCGATGTGCACCACGTCCCAACGTGCGTAGGTGTGCGAGGGCCCGTCCGACGCTGCTTGCAGCTTTAATTTTATTTTCTCTTTAGATTGTGTTGGCTGCAGTCTTATAGTATAAACACATATAGAGTATATTCACAAATACACAACTATACAATCTCTAGGTGTATATTCAGAAAATGCACATGAATAGTTACACACACACATAGTGAGAAAGTTATAGTAAACGATACATTTACTCTGTGTTTGTGCCGTCTATTGTCTTTATAGGAGAGGACATCTTCTGTCTCAGGTCTGTGTGGTGACACCTTGAAGATACTCAAAGTCCTCTCAGATACTTCCAATGTACAGCGTGTTTCTAGTCTATACTTTTTGATTGTTAATAAAGTAAAAAGGTTAGGAAGATTGAGTTCTATATCACATAAAATAGGATATCATATATTTGATCCTCCCATTCTTTCAGTTCTACTAAGCATGAAAATAATCAACCAATAGTCTAATGTCTCCAGCTGCAGCATTCCAAACAACTGTAACAGCGAGTTGAGCATGTGTTACACTTGTTTGCCCACCCCATTTGATTATAGTTTGTGCAAAGATAACATTATAAAACCTGTCTGTCTCTTTCTACTGTGAAAGTGCACTGCTGAAAGCGAAACAACAAAAAAACGTTAAATTTGATCTTGCTTAAAGCAACACAAATGAGTTTTAAGTCTTTAAGCAGAGCTTTGCTAATTAAAAAGACTCTTACTCTGTCAGGCATACTAATGCCCAGGCCTTGAAAGGACTGTAGACATGACTATGAGCAGAGCTCTGCCATATTGCTTTAGTAGCAGAATCCACTGTCCCGTGACTAAGACACACTGTCAGGAGGACTAATAGTCTTAACACTCAAGTGAATCTGATGAGTTTTTCCCAGCAAGCAGATAATGAACAGAGAAGGGAATCTGCTATAAGGACCCTCAAAGCACTACTTTGTACTTCTGCAAACTTTTTCTCAGCTGGGGTGGGATCATGACGTTGACAGTGTGCACTGTACAATGAGAGTACTTTTGGATTACCTGTAGGCTTTAATGTGACAAACATGCTCAAATCTGAACCACAGTGAAACAATATACTGCAGTAAATGGAGGCAATCATATATACTTCCAACAGTGGCCTACAGCAAGGGTAAACATGAGGCTGCACAGTAGTCATTCATCAATGTCCAAAGCTCAGGAGAATGAAATAAAATACAGAATGAAGGTTAGTATCTAATTGGCATAAAACACTTTGTCTCTAATCTTGAGACCCCGTCAGCACTTCCTTGAAAATCTAAATGCAGCATGTGATGCTTTATTAAATTTGGTCCATTCTTTTCAACATAGGTGAATAGCTATTTATTGCTCAATCACAACATTTCAACAACATAATGGACCATGAAGCAAGTACGCTTGTACACTGTAAATGATAATGGGCAGATCAAGTTGAGTTTGGTGAAATTAGCATTTCAGGACAGGAGGCTTGGATGTTGTTGGACATGCCTGTCCACAGCTGTCTTAAACAATTTCCTAAACAAATGGTTGCATTGTGGGCATTCAAGATCCTGGCTATGGCCCTAACTGACATGCCACCATCCAGCATGCCAAAAGCTCATTGTCATTCTTCTCTTGTCATCTTTAGCATTGTGGCATTTTAAGCTGGCCTTTTATAGTCACTGGTGAAAGGCATCTGCTCTTTGAGTGTGTAAATTATATCCACATCACCTCAGAGTTCCACTCTCAATGACTGTATTTCAACATACCCAAAAAAGCAGTACTGCAAATTATTACTGCAGTTTCTTGTCACTGGCCAATCTACTTATGCAAGTAACAATTTCTTTCCCCATATAAGAGGATACTTCAAAATTTCTCGGCCTTACCAGAAAACATCACGGGAGAAGGATTGTCCTTGCATTATTTTTTAGTAGTCACTGTAACTTGAATGCAGTGTTCATGCTTCATTATCCATTCTCTGAAGAAGGTCCCATTTTGAGTCTCCAAAAACTCCTCACCCGTACACTGTAAAATGTAACACTTTGTTTCAACTTAAAATTATGAGTGAAAGGGCTGCCTTAAAATTTTGAGTTAAGTCAACAAACTTATTTTGCTATCTTGATTAAATATCTCTTATTGTGTCAACGCTTTGTGTTAGTTTAGTTGACTTGGATTTCTTAATTTATTGAACTGATTAGGATAGTTGTTTAAACTTATAAATCTATTTTAGGTCAATTACAATAGTTAGTTATGTGAACTTTTGTTTTCATTTTGTTTTGACATACATTTGTTAATTGATTCAACTGTTGAGGGTATTTATATGAACTTGTAAATGTAATTCAGGTTAATGGAAAAGGTTTGTTCATTTGAATTAAGTTGATAAACTTACTAAACTTAAATACCCACTTCAACATAACTAGTGTGTTAAGTTTGTCTATTTGTCTATTCAATTTAAGTTGATACATTTACTCAACCTTATTTCTAGTTGTTTAAACTACAAAATATTTGTCAAAAAAATTGGCCTAATCATTCCAAATTGTGTTTAGCAAAACCTAATTAAAAAGATCAATTAAAACTGATTTAACAAAATAAATGTGACCGTAACCTATAGGTAACTAGGACAAGATAGTTTTTAAGAAACACATGGCAACCACCAACTAACATCTAATCAATGTCTTATTTATTGCTGCATGTCTTGCCAACAGTCATGACTTCACATCCAGTATACAGTGTAAACAAAAAACAAAACGTCAGGTATCAATGTGATCAACTGCCCTTGAAGAGAATGAGTGGCTTCACATATGCTCACCTGGTTATCACCATAAAACTGAAAATGCTGTCAGGGACAACCACAGAAATAACAATGGCATTTGCATCTGACATCAGGCCATATTTGAACAAACCAAGATTCACAACTTGAACCACTTCAAGAACAAATGTGCAGGTTTTTCCTCAACTGCTTATGCCCTCATTATCACCTGTCGACATAAAACTGAAAATGCCAAGATAGCAAAAAGTACAGAGTAACATCACTGTTCTGTATCATATGCATATACCACTCAGTGGTCTGAATATAAACAATGAAAGACAGACTTGACCTAACATTTCTTATGTACAATCTCAACCAATTCCACAGGACTTAACTTTTAAAACTGCCGTGAGGCTGAGTACTGAATATTTCAACATTTTGTAATGTCAATTGGTAGCTTGAATCAATGCACAATGCAAAAATATGAAAAAAGACAACTTGCAAATATGTTAAACAGACAGCAAAAAAAGAACTTCAGTTTCAGAGTTTTACCTCTCAGGCACATGACAAGTCATCAGAGGACCACCTTACATGGTTTTCCACAAGAGTCTGTTTCTTAAACCATGCACAAGTGAGGAACACTGTCCTCCACCAATGTTCATCAGGACCTTCTGAATGACTTCAAATGTGTACCTTAGTTCCTTTGGATAGTCTATGTTTAGAGCAAAAAGAAGACCCATCAGCATGGCAAGCGCGCTCGGGATGTCCTTCAGATCAGACAGGACCACTGCTTCCTCAAGGACCACCGACATGTCAATGATGTCTTCTCCCTCTTTCACCATCACAATGCCAACTTTCATTCCCCTGGTAAATGTGTCCTCATCATCAGTGGCCTACACAAGAATCCAAAGGAAGCAAAAACATATTTATCCATCTTAGTTTGTTCTAGCATTTATGTGCACATAAACCCCAACACATATATATAGACATGACTGGCATTTACAAGGAGCCAAAAAGGGAAGGGTTTAATCTCAGTTTAAAGTAAAAACATTCCGGAAAAGAATGCATCTCTACTGTAGTTTCTATTTGTTCCAAATGTAGCATACAACAGAGCAGAACATTCCAAGCTAACACCCAGATAATCCAGAGACGGTTTCTCAGAGCTGTAAATTGGGTAAGAAACCATTTCAGGAGACAGCCAACCCAAATCCCCCCTTTTTGGAGACGACAAGATGTCTCCCTTCTGCACCAGAATCTGATAAGGGTCATAAAAGTGCCATTAGGTGACAAAAAGCACACCTCGGGAGAAGAGGAGACGACATTCCTCCTAACACAAAGAACTCTTTGATGATTTGAACTAAACACTTCTAAATAATAAAATCAAAGAATTCAACGTCTCTGGAGTGATGATCCCAACATCTGGACTCTGGGATACCAGGTTGATCAGGACCAGCATGGAAGGAGAACACATTGAATCTGAAGTGTTTATTGAGATGCAAACACAAGAAACCGACACCCCCCCTCCTCTCTGTCACGGATCACAACCATAAAGACACACAGTGAGAGAGAGAGATCTTTGATTCCCAGCATGTATACTTATAAGTCGAAATTTTCTTATAATTGAATGTATATGTTTGTATCTGTAGTGACATTAATAGTTTACTATCATGTAGCCTAAAAGTCGACTATTTGTAAGTTTATTCTCGTGTTATATCTTTTATTAGGGCCCGAGCACTACAGTGCGTAGGACCCTATTGTTCCTGTAGTGTTTCTTTGGCGGTTGGTTTGGCGGTTTGGCGGTTTCTTTTTCTTACGCCACTTTGAACCTCAATTTGACCCCCTAAACATGCTCAAAAACTCCCCAAATTTGGCACACACATCAGGACTGGTGAAAAATTTAATATTTTGTGGGAATTACACATATGAATGGCAAAATGACTCAATAGCGCCACCTTGAAAATTGGGCTTTAGTGGAGTTAATACAGCTAGTTTCACGTAAACTCATGAAATTCGGAACACATGTACGGTAGCCCAAGACAAAAATAGTCCTGCTGTTAAAATTTCAAAAAAGGCTCAATGGCGCCCCCTAGAGCACGTGGTGTGCAGGCATTGGAATTTAACGAACTCCTCCCAGGATTTTTGGCCGATATTCACCAAATTCGCTGTGTGGCATCTAGACCCATCCAGGATGAAAAGTTATTAAAATCTCGTGGATACTTCACACGGTGTGGGAGTGGCATAGCGGCCATTTTGAACAAAAAATCTCAACGGTGCCCCCAAGAAAACGCTGTGCCCAGGCATTGGAATTTATCCAACTCCTCCCAGGATTTCTGTCCCATCTTCACAGAATTTTCTGTGTGGCATCTAGACCCCTCCAGGATGAAAAGTTATTAAAATCTTGAGGCTGCGTCACACGGTGTGGGCGTGGCATGGCGGCCATTTTGAACAAAAAACTCCATGGCGCCCCCTAGAACACGTGGTGCGCAGGCTTTGGAATTTAACAAACAAAATTCCACTCAGCTCTACGGCGCCCCCTAGACAAGGTCGTGTGGAGAGGAGTGCGGTGAGGAGCGAGGGCCCGTCCGACGCTGCTTACAGCTTTAATTATCATTATCTCAGGAACCATGTGAGATAAACATATCATGTTTGGCGTCGTTTGAATCACACTTTTAGTTCATCATAAATATTTAACAATTGAATTTGCATGTTTAAGAAATAATCTTAAAGTATGCTCTAACGGTATTTGGCCTCTGATCTCTCCTGGACAGTGAGACTCAAGACCTCCCTCTGGGATGGACACAGCCACGATTAGTCAGATGCTGATTTGAATTTGGCTCCACAACTTTCTATATAAAAGGAAAGTCACTGGAATGCAACTTGGGCTTTTACTTTTTAAGAACTTTTCAGGGGGCTTTTTCTTACTTACTAGGGCTTTATTTGTTACCTTTTAAGGGCTAGACTTTTTCTTTAAAGACTTTTTAATTTGGCTTTATTGGGCTTTTATCAGCATTTTTACTTAACAGGCTTATTTCAAAAGCTCTTTACAGAGTTTTTCTTTACACAGCGCAATTTTCAACAAGGGTTCTTAATATTTTTGTCAGCTGTATTTTTTCTATGATTAACTTGAAGTTAGACTTCTTAAGTTAACTTTAATAACGCAACAGCACGGACATTTTCTTTTAACTATGAGCTTCGACTCCTAGTGTTTGATACATTTTTACAAAACAACTACACCAAAGTGCCTCCTTATTTCTGCGTTCCTGATCCGACGCATCCAGCAGACCATCACAGCTGGACATCCTGCAGCAGCCTTCCTCTCCCTCCATCAAGGGCTACGCAAGTATCATTTTCCTTCTGCTAAACGGGTGAATTTATAAATTACGATTGGCTTCAATTCCAAAGTGATTCTAAATTCATCATCTTTCTATCAGCTGCTTCCATTGACGATCACAGTTAATTAGCTTATCTGCATTCATTCATTCATTCACTGTCTGTTGTTACGTCATTGTTGTTTATTGTTTGTTTGTAGTGTTAGTTAATAAATATTTGTGTATAATTATCTTCGGTTTTGCCGTGTATTTCTTTGTTTGGGAACTGGAAGTCAATGAAATCAGAATTTCTGACTTTCAGCTAAGAGACCGATCAACTTCATTCAATTAAAGTCTCTTTGAGACTTAATCTAGAATGATAATTTTCTCAGTAATCTGAGATGGTGCCCCTTCATTAACGAGTGCAAATTTTCATTGTAAAGTGTAGTTACACTACACAAATGATAATTACACTTATTTACCAACCACTCAAAAAATCCTTGTGATGAAAGAATTAACAATGCTTACCTCTACAGTCTTGAAAAAACAAGAGGGGTCCTCCTTGAGAAAATAAGGAAGGCCCAGCAGAAGAACCATCCTCTTTTGTATGGAGCTCTGATTAAAAAGACAACAACAAAAAAACAGGACAAATACCAGTTATTGTTTCCATCATCTGCTTAGACAGTTAAACTGCACTTGTTTCTTTCAAGATTCCATGAAATGTTATCACATGACTATTAATAAACACAACTAACGTGATCAATATTACTGTTTGGTCAGGCCAATCAAAACATGCATGAAAAAATGGTATCCAACCAAACACTACTGATTTCTAGAAAGGTTAAAATACTTTCATGTCATCACACCACAAATCATCATCAGCTTAGGGAGTGGGCACCTAGAAATCCAAGATATAATACTCGGTGCAATCAAATACATTGGCTGCTTTTTTCATTTAACAGACAAATGTTCTGTTTCTGTATTTCATATCCTTACTGCAGACCTATGATGAAATCACAAATATGGTCTTGAAGATGCAAACAATAACAAAGAGAGAGGCACAGAAGAATAACTTTTAAACACTTACATCATCATCCAAACAGTGTGTGAGCCTCGTCAGTCCCACTATGCCAGTCTTTGCTTTATACAGCTCAAGGAACCTTGACAGATACTGGTCCAGCTCAGCAAAGAGGGAACTCTTCAGGTCACGTCAACAGATGTCAGGTGGGCAAATTCAGCTTCAATCTGTTGGATGAAGGCAAAAAACAAAACAAACAAAAAAAAGAGGTCAAAGAGCATGTTCTGAAACTGCATAAACTTAACACTTTGAGTCTTCCTTTTCATGTAGAATAATTAATGCAAGACTGAAGTTTAAAGGGACAGTTTAGATTTTTTGAAATGGGATCGTACCAGGTACTTACCCAAAGCTGATGTATTACCTACAGCAGATGGTGGTCAGCACGCCCCTTGTTTGACAAAGCAACAAGAGTACCGGGGGAGGAAGCTAAACAATGTACATGTTGTGAAGCCAAAGTAGCAGTATAATGTAGCCACTAAAATATCAGCTTAGGTGTACGCTATAATATTGTTTTATCACTTTACCTTGCCATTAGGCAGGAAAGATGGCTAAAATGTGTTTTGCTGCCGACCATGCCACAATAGGTACATTGCTTGGCTTCTCACACTGGACATGTTGTCTCTAACACCTACTGCAGGCGATACAATGGCCGGGGACAAGCACCTCATACAGACCTACTTCAAATAATCCCAGTATCCTGTCAAGCAAAATCTTATTCAAGAAAATAAATCAAAACACTTTACCTGCCGTTCAAAGAACAAGGCTGGCCATCTTTCTTTGACTTGTGCCACAAGGGGTTCATCCTCAACAATCTCTTTTCTCCGTAAAGGGAATGTGCTTTTCATCATGTCACCAATTTCCTTCCAGTCAACCTTTCTTTTCTTCATCTCAAGAGCCATGGCACATCTTTCAACATCAAGGTCACTTTGAGCTTTTCCTTCTGGAAAATGAGGCAGAAAATTCACCTCTGATTTTTTTGCTCTCTTTAGTCTTTTTGGACTTGGTCCAGGGGTGCGTACATTGACTCTGAGCTCGGAGCATCCAGCCACTCGAAGCTTCTGCCGGAAGTTTCCCATTTTGAACTTTAAACTGAACTTGAAGCAATACCATCCATTGAGAGAACCCGGTTCCTTCAGACAAGGATGTTTGTTGATGAGAGCTTGGGCCACACAATCATACTCTTCTCGTGTTGGGTAGGGGTTGTGAACATATATGGCCTCTGCTAACTTGTCTAAGATGTCTGTTTTCATGTCTTTTGATACATCAAGAAGGGTCCCATCTCTGTAGTAGGCTTCATTTCCTTGTCTCAGTTTTAACTCAACATCAGATGAAAAGGCAGGAATGACAAATGGTTGAGGCAGCTGGCGACTTTGGGTACCACTTGAAACCTCGTCAAGTGAAGATGAGGACAGGCTTGCTGTGTCCAGAGTTGAATCTGTGTGGTGCGATTCACAAGCCTTAATGTGCACTTTCAAAGTAGCTTTATCTTTAGGAAGCTCTGAAATGCTACTTAAATTGCAAAGTTGATTATCAAATTCAGGGTCTTGATATTGAATAACAATGTCTCCTTCCAATCCAAGTTTGGTCTTTATGAGTGAGTAGAATTCATCAGTGGTCTCAGGCAAGGTGTCAATGGTAACCCTCCTGATGTCAGCTTCATTCAGGATGATGCGCAGCAGCAGCATGATGAAACTGTCTCAAAATAAAACAACAACAAAAAAAACAAATGTTACATATACTTTTGCAACCAGATCATACTCACAAACATTACATCTTTAAGAAACAAAAAAACGCGCAAATTTTCTTACTTCCACTTAAACTTTATGGATTAAAAAACTTAAAATTGTGAGGCACAAAAGATTACCTTAATGTACAAGGAATGCTTTCGCAGAAACCAGGAGTCTGCCTCGCACAGTGTACGCTGATAATGGAATGTAGTGGTTGAGCTCTTCAGGTTCAGCAACCATCAGTTCAGCAGGGTCTTTTTTGCAGACTTCATAGCATCTGAGGTGCTCCATATACCAAGCTGAGAAAGGTTCAGCAACAAAGAGGAGCTTGCTGCATATAAGCAACAGATGCACAATCTTACAAAATCAGGAAGTCCACTAGTGCTTCCAAATGACACAAACATTCCCTTGGCCTTGGTGTATTTGGTTCCATGTATGTATGCAGTTTATATATAAATAATTAGGAATGGTGTGTTATTAAAGAGAAATGAAATCCCAATTTATATAAAATACAATTCAAATGGCTATGAAAAAGGCCAAAACAAAAAATGAATAAATGAATGAATAATTGTGTTTAATCATTTTTCACCCAGCTATGAAGGTGTGTATCCCTGCTATGATATGGTGACCAAATGTCCTATTTTCCCAGGACATGTCCTGTTTTCACGTCCTGTCCTGGCTGTCCGGGGATTTTTTCTAAAGTAATTAAAATGTTCAGATGTTCAGTTTTTAGCAATCGTGCGCGCCCCGGACGGGCGCCGCTGATACCGCCGAGCGCAGCGGGGGCGCGCACGGCCGAGGCAGAGCGTGATCCTCGCTAAAAATGCGATCTCTAAAACATTAACCCCTCACCCCAAAACAAAGATAACCCCCCAACCCGACCAGAATTCCCTCCTAGACCTCTCTAGCTAGCCAGCTAAGCATTTACAGCCCCGCCAGAGCTGTAAAAGTCGCAAATCGGCGAAGCCATTGGCAGACTTCTGCCCACACATCCCCCCCCCCCCATCACAGCCTAGCTTAACTGCCTTAACTAAGCTATGTAAAACTGGCTTCATTTAAACTGAAATATAACAGAAATATAACTCACCAAAATTGCCTCCCTTAGTCTTTTCATTGCTCCAATAATCACCAACTGTGGTTTCACCGAAATAAATCCGTAATTCACTGAGCTAGGTTTGATGTTACCCTCCGGCAAGACTGGGCATAGCACTGTCCCACCTGCCATGCCCACTGCAATCAACCAGCTAGGCGAAGTTCAGACACAACCCACTAGCTGGAATGCAGCATCTAACCTTGTATAGCTACCTGACAGCTTTTACGTTACAGTTCAGAAAAAAAACACAGACTCCCTTCAAAATATGTTGTAACTCTCGTAGCTGCAATAAATTAGAAGTTACAACCAATTTTACTCACCTTAAAAAAGAGCTTGAGATGATGCTGATATCCACGGCAGGTGGCGTCAGAAGAGATGACAGTGAAGTCGCCCACCAGTTTCCCATAATGCACTCGGACAATGGTCGTAAATACGTGATGACGCAGCGCTTTTGACTCGACTACAAAAGTCAAGTTGACATAGATTACTAATTTAGGTGGACTCGAATTTTCAATTTGAGTCCACCTAATTGAAACTACATTTTTTATGTAGTTGAGACGTTGTTAACTTATAATTTTGTGTTATAGTGACAAATTCAGTAATGTTTTGTCATATTAACTTAAAATAATATGCTAAGATAACAAACAGGCAAAATTACATTTTAAAGTGTATGAATGACATCATCACTCTGAAAATGTCAATCTTGCAAGTGGGATTTCAGTTTGGGTAACAGATAGATGTCAGACGATGCCAGATCAGGTGAGTAAGGTGTGTGAGGAAACAGTTCAAAGCCACATTTGGGTGCTCCTGCTTCTGCCACTGTCACCTGTGTTGTGTGGGTAAACTCATTGTCCCGGAGCAACAGCATGCCCGGTTGAAGCTTTCCTCTGCTTTTTTCTATGATTGCTTTAAATTTTTGAGGTTTTGCAGCAATATAAGGCTTTATAGTGCACAGTTACACCCCCAAATGGGAGTTACACCCCTTGTCTCTGGGTGAGGGCAAGAACTTTGTGATGTGAAGTATGTTTTCATAATCAAATTAGTTCAGTGACGCCACAATATTATTATATCCAGTGCTCTAAAGCTTGGAATTGAAATGTTACCTTGCATTGTTTTCTTGGACTCTCTACAGGGATACAAGTACAGAGCAGCCACTCAAATAGACCTGCCAAAAACAAGGAGCTGAGCTGAATCCTTGTTTGAATGCTCTCTAATCTGCAGCCCACTTCTAAAGCTCTGTCATGCTGCTGTACAGTCTGCAGATATGAATAACCAGATCACATAATTTGAGTAAATGCATTGCAGATAATTGTGGTAGTAGCTGCCTACTGCTTTGAACTGCTACTTGAATGAAACACTGAGCTTGAGGTTGCCTGTAGCCAAAAGTGATGCATGAGCTGCAATCATTACTGCCAACAGCTTTGTTTTACTTTTACATAAAGGAGTATATAATTCTCATCGCTAATCCTGCTGTAGCTGGGTGGTGGGGTTTTAGCAGACTGCATTACCAACCACTGCTTGTCAGACCTTCTGGAGCCCAAAATGTAGCAGCAATGACTTTGATAATTCAACTGACTGCAAATTTGTTTGGTAATAAGCATGAAAAAAAAACACAAATGAAAAACTAGTAGGCTTTAAAGTTTATATACATTTTTACATTTAATCTAGTTTTAAAACCTTCAATTTATCATTCAATACTTTATGGTTTTGATCAATGTAATGTTATCTTTGGTTTTGTTAGTCACAATGAGTTTACATTTGGTGTTTGGTGTTCTCTGTGTCTGTGTCATATTAACATAATGACTTGAGAAGCAGAGACCAACTAACCCTCCAGGGTTTTTTTTTATTTACTTACTTTTATAAAGCTTGACAGATAATTCCAATGTCTGTCATTTTTTAAGAACAAAAAAGTGCTGTGCTGCAATGCTTTTTCTCATGTGATATGACTTAAAAACTGGAAGTCATTTAAACAAATGGCAAACAGAATAAACAAACAGGAAAAGATAGTTGATGAAATGAACAGACACACCACAGAATATTTTATTATCCGAGGTCATACTAGTTATTGAAGCCCCTAAACTGACTACCCAATCCCAGGTACATTTTAACTAGCAGAACCAAGATAAGATTGTTATAAATATCGCATCAATGCATTTATATTGGAATGAATGGGAGGCTGTTTTACCATACCATATGCAACTGTCCCTGATACACCCCCAAGACATATGAGGCACATAATTATATAACTATAAAAAATGATGTGTGTCTTAACTCATTAACTGAAGTTACTCTGATTGTGAAAAATATGGATATGGCATAATTATTTAGAGGCAATGACATCAAACTGAAGTATGGATAAAGAATTGGAATGGTGTTTCAGAGATGTGCAAAACTGTAAACTTCATTCCATCCCCTCAAGTCATTGGAGTGAGATACATGTCTCCCACAGTCTTCTGGGTTAACAGAAACATCAGCAGACACTAAGTGGCTCTCTGGGTGAACTCAGTAGTACTAGACTCACTCCTCCTCATCCACACCAGTGCTGCCAAGCACCGGCAGCTTCTGGACTAGTAATGCCAGCTGCCGGAATAATGTCTCAGGAACATGCCACAGCCAAATTCCTTCCCCGGCATGTGGACAATACTAGAGCCAGTTCCTAGTCTGTGAGGCAGAGAGAAAGCCAGAGAGATGGCTTGATGCACAGACAGAAGCAGATGGAATAAACTAAGCTGAGAGAAGCCTCATCTCAGAGGCGGAGAAGGGCACGGTCCAATGGCGTCATCCCGGCACTGAGTGTGGGGCTCCAGCCAAAATATTGAATGACTAAATATTAGCTTTCCCTTAATGAGAACTGTATCCAACAGCTCGAACTCCAGACAAAAGCTTTGGAAGCATTTCAAAGTTACAGAACTGACCTTGTCAGTGCAAAATGCAGCTCAAAAACTATGCATCTTAGAAAACAGAGAGACAACAGAGTAACTCATGAGCATGGTTATCAACCAGCCAGGCCAGGTAGGTTCCTCCTTTGTGCTGGCTGTTTATATTCAGCTGTGAGCGCTGACAGGTCCATATGTCCCTGATGCTCCTGAACTCTGCACAGGGTCAGCGCCCCCAACCCCACTCACCCACAAAACAACCTGCAGACCTTTAGATTCACTTGCTCAGAAATCAGTCCATGCCATGTTCCCCAACCAGTTCTGCCACTCATGGAGGTCTTCATTGACACACCATGACTGACAGGCTGGAGCAGAAACAGGCAGGGTAGACACAAAACAACATCTCTCAACCCTTCCACCAGCCTTATCCTATTCCAGTGAACACATCTCTTTTCCTTCCAAGCCAACATACACACACACACTGACACACACACAGGCTGAGGAGTGAGAGTGAGCCACTGTTAGTGAGGAAATAAAATGCTTTTTAACAATTTATCTGTTATAAGGACTAGCAGAACAAAACAAAATGCTATTCCACATGAGACACTAATAACAGAAAAACACCCACAGAGTATGGATCTAATTATGAATTGTGTAAACTGGATTATCTTTTAAATAAGACTATCATGACTCTTTTCATTGTTTTTATGAGTTAGTATCTCATCCAAATTAAAAATGAAGCAGTGCTAAACTATTCTTTTATGACGAGACACTTTCTATTATAACAACAGAACAGTCCTGAAACTACAAAGACCTTAATGCACTACAGACCAAAACATAAGTAAATAAAGACAAGAACAA
This sequence comes from Dascyllus trimaculatus, assembly GCA_024666655.1. Classification (NCBI taxonomy): domain Eukaryota; kingdom Metazoa; phylum Chordata; class Actinopteri; family Pomacentridae; genus Dascyllus; species Dascyllus trimaculatus. Next base: position 35,866,094 of record CM045451.1, on the reverse strand, counting down.
CAACAAAACACAAGCAGAAAAAAGAAAAAACTCATTCACAATTCATACAAAAATGCAGTGTAAAGCATCTTGTTTTAAATACAGAAAACAAAATCAAATGCCAAAATGCTACAAGTTGTGCAGAGCACAATGAAAATTACTTATGAAAGGTCCCTCATTGATCATGGGATGCAAACCCTTTTCTTCTTGGTGCAGTTTCCCTAACCCCAATTAATTAGGGCCCGAGCACTACTGTGCGTAGGACCCTGTTGTTCCTGTAGTGTTTCTTTGGCGGTTTGGCGGTTTCTTTTTCTTACGCCACTTTGAACCTCAATTTGACCCCCTAAACATGCTCAAAAACTCACCAAATTTTGCACACACATCAGGACTGGTGAAAAATTTGATATTTTGGAGAAATTACATATATGTGCAGCACTTAACATTAGTGATTTGTTAGTAGTATATTTTAAGCAATTAGTGGTTAGCAGTAGCATGTAGCATTTGCATTAGCTAAATGGTAGCATCGGCACTGGTCACTACCTGGAGCATTTCCTAAACAGGCCTGGGTCAGTTGAATGTGGCAGTGCTGTTTGGATTGTGTAGGAGCAGTGTGAACTGGCACTAGGGGGGTGACTCTGGGACGCCAGAGTTCACCGCCTAGCCTCCTGGAGGTGTCGTGGGACTAAGTAGGCGAAACACCGTTGAAGGGAGGTTTCCACCTGATGACCCCCTGAGATGTGTTAGGAATCACTGCTCACTGTGAGGTATTGAGACAGATTAGGGATCCTAGGTCCTCATTGAGTACGAATCCTCTTTTTTTTAGCACAAGTATCTTGTGTTTAAATTAAAATAATGAATGGCAAAATGACTCAATAGCGCCACCTTGAAAATTGGGCTTTAGTGGAGTTAATACGGCTAGTTTCACATAAACTCATGAAATTCAGTACACATGTACTATAGCCCAAGACAAAAACGTTCCTGCTTTTAAAATTTCAAAAAAGCTCAACGGCGCCCCCTAGAAAACGTGGTGCAAAGGCATTGGAAATTAACGAACTCCTCCCAGGATTTTTATCCCATCTTCACCAAATTCACTGTGTGGCATCTAGACCCATCCAGGATGAAAAGATATTAAAATCTCGTGGCTGAGTCACACGGTGTGGGCGTGGCATGACGGCCATTTTGAACAAAATCGCCATGTGGAACGAAATGAGTTTTGGAGGTGAAGGGATCCATGTAAGATCACCAAATCCACACAAATCCCCATTAATCTCAAAAACTAATGTTTAATGTACAATTTATGAGTGGAGGTGGTCAAACGGCTCCACAGCGCCCCCTAAAAATATTCAAATACTCATATAAAATCACTGCTTTAACCTACAAATATGAAATTTGGTACAAAAGTACAACATCCCGAGACTAACAGTTTTACGCAGTTGACATTCCAATCGGCTCCACAGCACCCCCTAGTAAGGTCGTTTGGAGACATTGGAATTTAACAAACTCCTCCCAGGATTTTTATTCAATCTTCACCAAATTCGCCGTGTGGCATCTAGACCCCTCCAGGATGAAAAGTTATTAAAATCTTGTGGCTGCGTCACACGTGTGGGCGTGGCAGGGCGGCCATTTTGACTGTGTGGCCATGAAGTGTGAAAAGCTCATAACTTGACTGTAAATCATCAGATGTGAATGAAACTTGATATGCTTGATGACAGGCTATCCCTCAACACTTGGGCACAGCCAAACAGCTCCACAGCGCCCCCTACAAATTTCAAAAATTCATAACGAATCACTGGTTTGTCCTACAGACATGAAATTTGGTAAATGTGCAGAGCAGGATGACACGAATACAATTGCGTGCTTCAGACATTCGGATCGTCTCCAGAGCAGCGCTGCGGGGGGGAGCGAGGGCCCGTTCGACGCTGCTTGCAGCTTCAATTTTGGCTTACGCTTTTATTGTAGTGTATAGACAAGATGTAGAAGAAGAGAGGGGAAGAACATGCCGCAACACGGGTAAGAATCAATCCATGGCCACTGCAATGGGAACTAATTGCCCCTATTCATGGGGTGCCTGCTCACCCAGTTGAGCTATTAGGGTGCCCCACTTTAAGACTCTTTCAAAATTGATACCTTTACTAAGACACCACATTTCTCGAAATGTAATTGAGAATCTAGTTTAGTTGTACAGTAGTGTAATTTTGCAAAGACGGGGCTGTTCTATGACATAAAGACATTATGGTTAATAGCTTGTGAATACAGTTCAGAATGTTGCCTATTCTGCTGCTTTATTGGATTAAATAACTTTTTAGATGTTTTACTGCTACTTCTGTGATTTTCCACTCAAACATCCTGAGCATCTAATCATTGGCAGGCAGTTTCAACCAATATTTGGATGATACCTTTATCCTTCTACATCCTTGCTGTAGTTGGAAGAAGCAAAAAAATAGCACAAGGGAAACATATTTTTGCTAGTTTTGTTACCTAATTTAGTTATCTAAGCTGTCATGAAGATGATTTGGTTATCACATAGCCTAAGTACAATTAGTTTATTGATAAATTTCACTGAAATTCCATACTTAAGTGTGTTCATGGGCAAACACACACACACAAACACACACACACACACATGAAGGTAAGCAGAGTGCTATCACATTTTTCACTGGTAAGTCTTCAGCATGGTTTCCTGATATAATGTATTTCTCATGTCACTTATTCTATCCTTGCCCACCATATGCCTGCTTGAGTGATGCTCAGATAATGTGAATCCTGTAATATGTCTGATGTCTATGTGACATTTTTTATAACTCTGTTTGGATCAGACTTTAAATGATATCTGTCAAAAAGGAAATAGCTTTCCATCACCTCCCCATTTAAATGTACCCACAGGTATAGCATATTTATGATAATATGAGAATAGAAGTGTTTCAGCAGCAATGTGGCTCTGAATACCAAGTGTGTTTTGGAGCTGCAACAAACAAAAAGATGACCTTGATGACTGAAGGGTCAGCCTGTTTGCTCAGATGAGGATAGACATTAACATCTCTGCCTTCCAACTTATGACAAAGAGATAAATGCGAAATTACAATCATGGCCAAGTGTTTTTTGAACCTGTTTCAATTTTGCAGGGCACACAATGAATCAGACAGCAGCTAAGGCAATTAACAAGGAGAGACATTATGGTAATGAGAGCATGGAGCTTGTAAGGTCACTCTCGTTGTGCATGTTAAGCCACGACTCAGGGCAGGGATTCTCCGCCACCCGATTAATTGAAGGCAGCATAAAGGAATGAGGCTCAGAATTAGTTTACCTGATTTGTCACACATAGACATACGTTGAAAAAGGAAAACAACTTCATGGGTTTATTTAATCAGCTTCTTGATCTGATGCAGTGACAAAAGATGCAGAGCTTAGGGCTGCAGTGAGAAAAACTGAATTGGACAGTCTGCTAGGTAGACTCCAGCTTGTGCTGAAACCCTAAGACTAAAGGCACCCTCAGCTTTCTGTGTTTTCAAAATGTCATCTGTGACACATTGCTGAGTGACCCATTCAGACAGGTAATCAAAGTGGTAATTATGCAGAAAATTATACATGAATGAATGAATGAAATTGGACTTTTTGGGAGATGTCATAACCCAATCATTTTAGGAACAGACATCTGATCAAAAACAGCTAAGAGACATTTTACAACCCTCTGTGTTGTAGGGTGTTGCTGAGAATCTATCAGCTGCAAGTTATTTTTAAGTCAGTTTCCAAGGGCCAAGAGTGTTTTATATACTTAACAAATCACAGCTACTATCAGACTACTAAAACATTAGACACAGCAATGCTTTGTTACACACTCATTTCATCATTATGTCACAGTTGCTAACTGTTTGGCACAAATAAACTTAGTAAAAACTGACTTATGACCTTACATTATTGTTAGGTTATCAGTTTTCTTATATAATTGCCACTGTCACACACCAGGCACTGTCAGCGGATTTCTTCACATGCCAATGCAAGCAAGGCAATGTGGTGAGACACCTCACAACCATGTTTTTTTGGAGAACAGAAGTACCATAGTAACCTAACGTCCTCTTCAAAACTCCACTTGTTATCTCACTAAGAAGGATACAGCCAAAGACTTCTTGACCTGGCCTAGTTGAGACCACATGTCCAGTTGGAACACACTTGAGAGTCCACACGAAGGACTCAGTGTGTCAGTGAAGGCATGGTCACAATCAGAATCTAATAAAAGTGTGAAGGTTAGTCCAACTAGCAGCGTCACAGAAATTCCTCCAAAACCACATCTAAACAGATCCAATGAGGTAGTCAAACCTCTGGTGGAATCTGCTTGCAAGACCCTGGAAACACTGATATACCGTCAAGATAACCTCTACCACCCAGCATGACAACTGTTAGTGGAACAAAGAATTGACACATGTCACAGTGAGCTGAATACTGTTCTTAAACCCCTTACGCCTGTTCAGAAAGATAGATAAAGCCTGTACAGGACAGAATGAATTCAGCCGCCTTTCACTCCCATCAGCAAACTGACACTAGTGAAATGGCAGCAGCTCCAGCATGGGGCAATCATAAGACCCACAAACCATGGGCACAAAGGTAGGGTTAGGGTGCAACATAACTTTCTTATAGTCTGGGGAAAACTGCCCAGAATTCATACATGGATTAAGCATGTAATTCACTTTCCTTTTTGAGGATGTCAGAGCCAGCAGCAGGAAATTTTGGAGCAAAAGCATCTTTAAGTCAGCGCTCTCCAAGGGCTCAAAAACCATTCCTGAGAATGCCTAATATAGTGGGCAAGTTCTAGGAGGGAACCAAAGGCTTAGGCACAAGGCACAGCCAGGCTTCCGTCATGAACCTCCTTATCAGGGAATGCTGACCAACTGGTTTGTTACGTAAGTCCACATGGCAGGCTTAAATGGCCACCAAATACACCTTAAAAGTGGAAAATACCCTTCTACCGTCAACCAAATCCTTAACACATCAGGAACAGAACACTGAAAAGAAATGATGCTTCTGGCTGCACAACATTTCTCAAACATGTGCCACTTGCCATCATAAAGTGAACATGTGGATTGTGCCCGACACTCTGAATAGTTTCAGTCACTCTCAAGGGCAGTTTAGCCTCATTCAAATTCAGGCCCTTACGTGCCAGGCCGAGCTCAGTGTGCGCGTGAAAAATCTGTCCAACTGCCTGTGAAACTAAATCCCTGTGCAACAGCAGCAGCCAAGGCTGGCCGTGGAGTAGACCTGCCTTCTCTGCCATTCATGGCCTGCTGGGCCAGATTCGGGCTATTAAAACCAGCGTTAGCCGCTGCTCCCTCACCCTGCTTAGCATTGTTGTAATGAGGCTGAGCAAGGGAAACACTTACAGCATACTCCCCTAATGGTGTGCCCCTGTTTCTTAATGAAAAGAAGAGAGATCTACCGACACTCGGCCAAACCTCTCCCACACCTCGTGGACAACTTCGGGGTTGAGTCTTCACTCCTTGTAGAGCAGATTTCCTCTAGGGAGCAAGTTGAGGGCACAGATTGACAGCAGGTGCCTGTTGCTCCATGTAATCATGATGTGGGGCAATCTGTGTACTTTTGGAGGGCCTTCTTATCAGTTATATATGTAAGTAGTGTCCAATTGTCTGCCCTGATTTAAACATGACATTTTTTCATTATTGGCAAGAAATGCTTCAGAGTAAGAAACACTGCCAACATCTCCAAGTATGTTATATGCGCATGGCGGAGCCTTGGGGATCAGATGCCATCTACTGCACTCCCCTTGAACACAGCCTCCTAACTGTCAGTGAAGCATCCGATGTCAAAGTTTTTTTATATACCCACTGCTCCCGGCAAGACACTGGTGGTGAACCCTTTCGGATCTCTCCAGTGACAGAGAGCCAGCAGACATTCTGTTGGAAATCCATGTTGAGCCGCAAGAAGGACATCCAGTGCTGGAAATCCTGCATCCTCAGCAGCCCCTGAGGAACCACAGAAATTACGGAGACCCTCAGTCATGCCAGCACTCTTAACAACATTCTGTTTCCCCTGTGGAACAGGGCAGGGTGATGGCACAATTTCTCCACTCACTTTTATGACAGAAAAGCTCAAAAAGAAACAGAGTTTATTTCAATGCTAAATACACTATATCCTAAGTGGGAAACAGAACACTCTTTCTATGATTGATGCTGAAACCCAAGTCAGAGAGGTTACTGCCGAAGAGGGGTATTGGGCTGCTTCGACACATTTACTGACAACACTCAGGACAAGCAGCAGCCTGAATGGAAAGGTCTGATAGTTGTACGCTTTACCTTAAAAGGCAAACCTGAGAAATTTTCTGTAAACTCGATAAATGCTTATTTACTTTATAATTAACAGCATTTTGTGTCAACAGTCTGAATTTGTATTTCTGGTCATTGGAATTGAAAAAATGTAAGTCTAGAATGAAGTGCAATGCTCCTTCCTTTTTTTGGAATGAAGAAATATCGTAGTCAAAGCCAAGACTCCTTTCTTCCACCAGAACAATTGAAATTGTCTCTTCAAGAAATTTTTCTCTGTAAAGTTTTTGCAGCTTCTCTTGTTGCCACTAAAAAACATGGCATTGAAACTTTGTGGTTTTGCAGCAAACTGGAGCCTGTTACCCTTGTTAACACCCTGGGGTAGTCTGCGCATGTGCACCATTCCTCCACTCTGACAGCAAAGATTACCAAGGGCTTGAATCTCAAAGCTGGTGCAGCTATGCCCTCTTCGGATATTATATTTTCTGATATCACTTTTTGTGTTGACCACACTGCACCCCGGCTTCATGCCTGACTGCGACAGTGGTGATTTTATTGAAAAACCATGTGAAATGCTTATGTGCTTCGAACCACACACATTCTCCTCCCTCAGAACTGACCCGACAGGGTGCTGATGGGAGGTGAACAAATTTGGGAGCACTGAGACAACCTGTACTTCTCCACCGCTGTGAATGGGGAGAACATTGTGGGTCATTACACAGCACTGAGTGGGACTCGAAAATGAATCCTCATCTTTCTCCTCTTGGGTGGAGAGAGACCCGAGAAAGAGTCCCTGGAGTTCCATGTGCTGGGATCTCCATGAGTGCTGCCTGCTGAGTCCCTGATTGCCACCACAGCTCCTTAGTCAAATGCGGTAGAAATCTTTGTGAGAAGCAGAAAAAGTAATCAGAGCGAAGGCAACTCTTCTTGTTTTTTATTAGTAGAGCAAATGCAGAGTGAATCCTATTTTCATCTAAAAAGGACAGATCTCATGCACAAAAATGTATTCAAGAGGTCTGACCAGGAGTGGTACCAGTTGATCTGTTTCTGCATCTAGCATGATCAGGGAGTGTGCATCCACTGACCTCTCTATTCTGCTGCATAGCGGTAGTAGCAGGTAGTTCCCTCGCCTGTGCTGGTTCGAACTGGGAGTTCATGATGGCCCACTTATCTTGCTCACAATGATCTCTCCCTTGCTATGGCTAGACATGGCATGGTGGTAGTGGATGTTCTGGGATTGGTCACGCTAAAAGGCACTTTCGATAGTGACATGCCAAGTGAGGTTTGAAAGAAAACAGCTGGAACATAGACTGCTCATTGCTCATTCTTGTAGACTTACTGTCGAAGTTTTTGTGCCTGCATTACTTCCTATTTACTGCATACCATACTACAATTACACTCAACCATTTTTTAAGTTTTGGAATTTTGAGCATGAAATGCATAATAAAAAGATCCCTCCAATGGAAAGAAAAAGTAGTAATATACACGAAACAAAAAGCTCATTATGCTAACAGGAATTCAATAACATGAGCAAGTAGCTAATGACTGAAGGCCATTGTAAATTCTATGCAGTAGATTATTAACAGTTAACTGAACCAACCAACATCACAGCAACAGACACTATTTCCAATGACAATTAGTTTATAGTACAGCAGACAATTATTATGCAACGATGACAAGATCTGGCCCATCAAGACAATTTTACAATTGGTGAATAACAAATATTAGTATTTCAGGTTTCCATCATGTTAAATTGCTTTAGTTCCAGCTAATAATCAAGTCCACAAAACCTCTGAAATTCTTGTTTTTAGTCTTCAGTTTTACTGAATTGGTGCGACCGAGTCTTTATAATGACAGACTGACATTATAGCCAGCCAAGGCACCAGTGTGTAGGATATTGCAGACTGTAACCAATTGAATAGCGTTCATTTACGCTTTCCAAGCATGTAGGAGAACCTATACGATGGCCATATTTTAACGTAAAACTGACCCTCTCTAGAGCCAGTGTTTCCTTTGCTCTTTGGTTTGGAAGAGCAGCTCCTCCTTATGCAGACATGAGCAACTCATTCTAAGCTAAAAAAAACAAAACCTTTTGTAGTTACAAGTGATTATTCATTAATTGACTTAACTTTTTTGGTGAACTAATGTGTCAGTGGAGTTCAACAAATGCCAAGCATGCAACATGAGGGAAGTAGCAACTTGTAATTTTAGCTTGATTGAAACGACATCAGCTCCAAACTTATTCTAACTAATTTTATTCTATTTTAAGTCATGATGCTAAAAGTGCAATTACAACCATTAAGCGTAAAACAAGGCAGAGCATAGAATGAGTGTGGGAAAGTGAAGTCTTTGGACTGCTCACTTAGTGCAATCTGTCATGATCTGCAAATCTGTAAGTTACAGCACATCAGCAGTTCACTGCTTAAGCACACAAATCCGTAAATACAGCACACAAATGAAGCCGTTAATCCAACGTTTACGGAGCCTTTCACTGTGTCAATATGCATTAGCTGCTGACTGATTGCCATTTGTCTAATTAATCAATCCCCACCTTCAAACTCATATGCCATTAATTCACTGATGAGCAGGGTCACAGCACACTCCTCACACACATAAATCTTTGCTTGTCACTGATCCAAAAATAACCACCCAGCTTGGCTTGTCTGATAACTCTCTATAGCACATTATAGACTGAAAGAGACAAATGTAAAGACAAATATGAGGGGAAAGATCATTTATTTTGCTGTGTTTCTCCATCTTTTGTGTGAATTTAAGACATCCAATTGACTGCATGTGGCAGCTTGTGCTGGAAGCTCATAGCTATAAGGGAACGCTGAGCTTTCTGTGTTTTGAAAATGTCCAGTTATTACACACACACAGTCCATTTGAGATCTCAAGTGGGAAACTATTGATTGAGCCACAAATCTGACAAAAAAGGCTTAAACTGAGTAACGCCCACTCTCCAATATCAATCCACAAACATGACTCAGCAAGATCTCGCTCTTTTTTTAAAAAAAAGGAACCCGCCATTCCCCAGAGGCAAACTACTGTTTGCAATCAGCAGCCAACATGTTGCTGCTGCTGCTGCTGCTGCTGCTGTCAGTGCTTTCCAACTGGAATCAGACCAAGCAACTACACTGGCCTAACATTTAACACCTCAACAGTTGTAGTGGGAATACAACACAAGGACTCTGATTTCACTTCTGCTTTCCGTTCACCCACTCTCTGTCCTTCCTTTTCTCTTTTTTATTCATTTCCCCTTCACCTCATTTCTCTTCCCTCCTCCAGTACTCTCTTTTCCTTCCCATTCCTTGTCTCTGGTGAGCTGAGGTTTTTGGCAGAGTTCCCAGATAAGAGAGTGGTATGAAAGCAGTATGAAGGAACAGTTATTACAGGCAGTGTGCTCTGATCAGAGAGGTTTCAGATCACAGCGAAAGAGAGTCTTCTTATCGCACCCAGGACTCATTTGGAACTCAGGGCACAAAGGTTTTGCATTTTACTCACTTAGGATGACTGGGAAGTAACAGCAAGAGAAACCACTGCGTATCCCCTAACAAGTCTATCATGTGCAGAACAGTGTTTTATATAGTCAGTGATTTCATATCTATAGAAAAACTAGCCTGTCAGCAGAGAAAAAAATAGCAAAACCCTGCAAAATTCACAAGGCTTTTGGTAGATTTTGCTATTGGTCAACTGTGGTAAGAGATTAATGTGCCCTATAGCACTAACAGTGTTTCAGTGGGCACCTCTGGTTCCGGAAGTAAAGGTCCCATTTGTTTTTTCTCACTCAATGTGTTACATGACTCAAAGGTGGAGCACTAATGTGGTTAGGATTTAGGAATGCAGATTCTGAACAATATTTTTAACAGCCATGTTAAGAATCAGTAATATGTCAGTTACTGAAATGAATAAAACACAGAGACATATTTCCATATAGTGACAAATGTAGTCTTAACTGGTACGTAATGTTTGCTGTTAATTGGTTTGGTTGAGGACCAACTAATAATCATACTTAATCTACATGGTAGAGTTACTTAGTCACTGTAGTTAATGTTAGTCCAGCTGCTGGAAACAGAAGTCTACAACTACTGTTGCACCACCTTTATCAGTAAAGGAAATCTCTCAGTACTTATAGCTAGCTTAACATGTGCTGCAGTTCTGCACTTGAGTTTTAATGTTTTGAAAGCATGTAATCAAAGTCCTGCTTCTCCTGAACTTTAGCAGCGTTGGCAGCATCTCCTCAGAGACACTCGGCTCCCAGCCTGTGTTAGCCATTGAAAATCCTAGTTTAGCATTTGCATGAGCGCCAATTTGCTAGCTAATCCGGACAGCCACCAGACACCTTCCTCACAATTTTATGCTGCAGAGTTCATCAACACGACTGCCACAGTTAGCAGTCATACAGCAGAGGGATGTTCTCAATTTGCACAACCCTTACAGGGGTCAGTAAACAAACCCTCAACTTCATGCCGTCAAACAGCGTGAGCTGTAAAGTTTTGTTGAGAAATGCAGTTACAAAACGTTTTAGATTCCCTGCTGTTCCAATTCATGCCTGTTCATGCCTGTGACTGTCCATAACAATAGTGCCTAAGAAAGACTGATAACCAAATAATGAATTGGACACTACATCACAGTTCATGGAAGAGTTCCGACAATAGCGCAGAAGCTCCATATTGTTAAAGGGATCGAGAGATTCATTCATTCATTCACTACTCATTCTTTAATTAACTTTGTCTCAGACTCACGGTCATGAAGCCGTCCAGTAGACCAGAGTCAGGTTTCGGTGGAGCCTGCAGTCGCTCCATGGACCATTTCTCAATGATGGAGGCAACTTGGCTGTTCTCGGTGTTGAGAATCCTGAAGCCTGTCATGTTCACGCCACTGTATCGGTAAGGCTCCACATCCAGTGCAAACAGGTCCTAGAAAAAAAAGAAAAAAAAATGCTAAAGCTAGGAGGAACAGACACTGACTGACTTATCAACAGTCTTACAATGAAAAGAAAAATCATATAAACCTGTTCAGTCCTATGTAGTGACTTGATTCTTACACAAGAAACATAATGATATGTCAATGGGCTATTTGGCTTTTAATACATTTCCAAATAGGAAGAGTAGCACACCCTACTACTTCCAGTCATCGAGCTAATGGCTAAGCAAACTAGGCTCTACACAATATCACAAGCAGATCTGTTAGGGTAGGATGGGGTCACAACTGCCACTCCTAAAAGAAGTCTTGCCACGTCACTTGTGACAATCCAGAGATGATACTCCCCATAGACCCTTGGAATCTGGCTGAAGGCTTGCTAATATTGATTAGAAGTTAGTCATGCATGCTGAAACATTTTATTTGCAGTTAATGAGTCATGATGTACATGTCATAATGAAAGCTCAAAAAACTGATGCAGATAATGTGAAGCAGATCAAATGAAGATTTGTGTTGACTTCAGAGAGGTAGCAAGTGAGCTAATTGACACAGTCAAGGCCAGAAACCATGAGGATGGAAGGGAGATGTAAAAGAGACAGAAGGTCAAAAAACAGAATTTATCCTTCCCCTAAAAAAGAAACAAACAGCCTTGCCAGTGTGGTGCCAGGAGCCACGAGAGGACACAATAGACCGACTTTGCCCAGCTGCCACTAGCTGTCCTTGCAGGGGCAGCAGCTCTCTACATTTTCTTCTGGTCCTAGCAGCTTTCTGTACAGCCACTTCTGTTGCCTTTTTTTCCTGCTACATGTGTGGAGGGTTGCTAAATTCTAGTAATAGAAATACAGACTGGCCATGGGTGGATAGTGGTGGAGTTCTCTGATCATCTCTGATCATAATGAGTATGTGAATGTCCAGCAGTAGTGTAAATGCACAGAATACACAGATGCAGATCTACTCTGTACGCATGGGATGGAGCCCTCCTGGTAGACTCCGCACAGAGTATAAAAGTAGTATAGTAACAAAGGTTACGTGTCTGTGGTGTCTTCAGCTGTAATATCCATGTGCACATCCATAACTATGTCTTTAGACTTTTTTTGCAGTATAGGACAACTGACTCTACCAAAAACAAAACATAGGTACTGAATGACTTGATGATCATCAGGGCATAGTTCCAGCATTTAGACGTCCCTAAATGCACATATTGTTATTTTTAGACCTGTTTTAATTCAGTGCTTTAACAATCTATAGTGGGGTCCAAAAGTCTAAGACCACATGGAAAATATGTCATGCTTCCATGTAAACAATAAAGTTTTGGCAAAGAAATATTTCAGATTCTGCTCTGTCTCGGTAAGCAATCACACTGAAGCAGAGTGCCCATGTTAACTCCTACATACAAAAGTTCAGATTTCCTTGAGTTGTATACTTCCATTAAAGCAGTGTTCAGGTGGAACTGATCGACTCATCAAAGGCTTGTTTCAGCAAACCAAGCTGCATTGTTCACCTGTCATAAATATGGTGGTGCCTCAAGTTCACAGCAGAGTATTGCTGACAAAGTAGCAGTGTGAAAATGTGCAGAGCATGACTTCAGAACTAAAAGAAAGTTTCGGAAGTCAGATTGTTATTCTAAACAAGGAGGAGCTTTCTCAGTACCAAATTATGTCTAGACTGAATGTTTCTAAGGGAGCAGTGTGTTGCACTCCAAAGCAATTTGTGGAACTTAGATCAGCTACTAAGCTAGGCTAACCACAGCTGTATTTAATGCAGCTGATATGTGTATTTTTACATTACTTTTAAAAGATTTCATTTGCATATATTTGTTGAAATGTTCCAAAGTTTGTATCATTATAGCAGTCAATTTTAAAACTAGATGAACTGCAACATGTAACACAGTTTCTCGTTACAGCACTTCTAGTGCAACATCATGTAACACATTTTTTTCTCTTTATAGCTCTTCCAGTGCAACAACATCATGTAATAGTTTTTTTCTTATAGCTTTTCCAGTCTAAAAACACAATGTAACCCTGTTTCTCCTACAGTTCTTGAAATGCAACAACATAATGTAAGACTGGTGTTTTCTCTCTATAAATGTTCAAGTGCAATAGCAATATCAATAGCAATAACTTGTTGTTCTGTATAAATATAAGTACAATTTTACACACTGTGTGTGTCCTACAATTGAGAACAATATCCATCTTGCTATATCTGTACATATCAATATGCATTATCATCATACCATATCTGTACATGTAAAATGCACACAATCTTTATTGTCTTTATTTTTATTCTAACTGTACTTTTGTATATCTTGTTTTATTTATTACAGTGATTCATTTGTATCTAGGTGCTGTAATGCACATTTCCTTAGTGAGGGATCAGTAAAGTGTGTCTTATCTTATCTTATCTTATTTTATCTTATCTTATCTTATCTTATCTTATTGACTGACAAACTAATACATGGTTCAAACGTTCCATACAGTTTTCGACAAAACAGTTAACACAAGGTACTTGGAGAGTAAAGAGAAATCTGGCAGAAGACAGCCTGCCATATGTGGCCTCAGTATGGCTAGGTTGTTCACTCTGCTGGGAGAATTAGGCTGTCAGTACTGGACTCTCTATGTGCCAAACACAACAGTGGGAAATGACAAGACACCCCTCTGTCTCTCCCTTCCTCATTCATGTTTGCATTTTACATTTCATCTCCCTGAAAACCACCAGAGGGGTATTTAATTATCTTTCATAAATTGTGCCATGCTAAATGGATGCAGAAAGTCTACAGCTAGAGTCTCCTTGTTAAACAGAAAATGATCCCTTTTAGCAACTAAGATGAAAAGCACAGACAGCTAAAAAGCTAAAGAATTATATTTCCAAAGGAAATTGACATCAAAAAAGTAAAGGACAGGGGGAGGCTGAACAGACAGAGAGTGACAATGTTTTGATCCCAGACAACACAAGCAGCCTCTTCAGGATGAGAGTGGGATGGACCTTTAACAACAGTTTAATTTGAGTTAGATCTTTGACCTGAAACATGGACTGAGAACAGGTTCATACAAACAGGGATCTTAGAATAATGCACGCTAGTGTTTGTACATCTAAAAAATTGTGCATGCATTTGTGGGTCTTGCATTTTATTATTTGAACAGTAAAGGGGACTTTATCCTGAGATAACCAAAGGCAATTTTGCTTCCACAGTCACATGCCATCAAGAGAGATGCAGACTCTGAATCCTACCTTGTATATTTTTTGTGAAAAATAAATTGTGATAATTTCTTTTGTCTGATCTCTTTTTGCTCCAAAAGAAACTCTGATACTTTCACTTTAACACCATTCATTTAGCTACCAGCCTGTGGACGACACTCTTCATTTTATAGATTTTACTATCTAGCTGTTAACATTAGCCACTTTCATACATTCACTGCTGTAGGGTTATGTAATTGAACAAATGCTAAAACTAGGAAAATAGGATGTTTAAATCAGACTCATGTCACGCCCTGTTAGAGCCTGTTATGTAACAACAACCTGGATTGTTAATAAAAAATGTAATAAAACCCAAAATGTAATAACTGGTCGATAATGTAACAAAAGTTACATTTCAGGTCGTTGTTACATATCGGGCTCTAACACAGCAGCTGGCCTTTGCAGGATGGCAGCTGACAAGGGCTTAGTTTAATGGATAAATGATTGGTGCCAAGAATTTGTGGCCACATATGGCTGGTGGCCGTTCGTGAGGGGGGCGCGTAAGGGGGGACCATTGTATACTATACTATATTACACTATATATATATATATATATATATACAAACACAAATTTAATTTAATGATATGATATTAAAATAAAGGAAATAACATTATTCTCACAAATACAGCAAGAAAACACTCCTTTTGTGATCAAATTAATAATACATTTCCATTTATGAGTTTATTATACTTATTTACAATATTTACTATTATCTATTCTGACATACTCCAACACTATATGGGTGGCACTTTGTTGAACAAGGTAGTCCAGCTTTTCTTGCATCCCTAACCCTTACCCTAACCCTAACCATAATTAAAAGACTTCTGTCTTTAAGATTTATATCATATTGTATTGTTTTTATTGCTTTTTGTTATTGTCTGGGTCGAATCACTGTTTGTCCTATAGGACAGTTGCACCTTTTGCAGCAGCGATCACTCTTCATCAACATGAACACCCCAGCAGCAGTTGTCTCTCATTCTGGCAATGGAATGCCAGTTTCACTAGCATCTATACCCCTCATCAATAGTCTGATCCCAATGTCAACCTTCCACCTAAATTTATGGCACCAGGATGCCAGTTTCATTGACCCCCTTCCCCAACCCCAACAACCTTACTGCTCACACTTTGAGCAATTGCTCACTTGCATGACAAACACAGAGGTGTCAGTCTTCTACTATTCCACCACATCACCCAGCGATAGCCTTCAGCTGGTACTGAGTTAGCCTATAAAGTTATACAAATGTCACATTTCTCAGTTGCTCTGAGTCACATCATCTACACCCTTCATTCTGGACACTACTGTACTCAAGAGTTTATCGAACGTAAATTCTACTTTGTCAACAGTCCTTGTCAGCTGGAATGTCGTCACCTTCCTCTACCATGTCTAACTGTTGCGCCCAGTTGACTTTCAGCTCTACAGGGATGCTTGTAAAAACCATCTATATCATGAATTTCCAATGACTCCTAAAACTCTTAATTTTCTTATGATGGAATCATTAAAACACGTCTTTGTCACAAAACAAAATCATGCATTTTGTTCCTTTCATAGATATTTTATAGGTCTTCTGGAAATGTGAAAAAAAAAACTGATATGTCAAAAATACACATATAGCAATGCTAATATCTGGATAAATGTCCCTTTCCCATTTTCACCACTACTAGGCACTTTTGGTGGCCATCCACATACTTCTGTCAAGCTTCTGATTGCATCTTTGACTATTTTTTGACACATTTGTTGCATTTCAAGTAGTGCTGTCGATGAATGAAAATATTTAACTGCAATTAATCGCATGAATGTCATAGTTAACTCGCGATTAATTGCAAATTAATCGCACATTTATTCGAAATGTCCCTTGAATTATCATTTTATACTCTTATCACCATTGTCACCTGGTTTTGACGAGGAGGAGGCAGAGAATCCGCATCAGCGGTGTGTTCGGTCATCAAGTGGCATTTCAGACTGGATGTGCTACGATGATAATTCAGTTCACATTGACAACACATACAGATAACTTGGGTCTTGTCAATCATAGAGCTGGACCCCAATATCTGAATATCCGAAAAATAATTTTAAGATCTGAATAGTCATGCCCCCCCAGCCGCCGTCGCCAAGCTAAGCATCTGCACCAGCGGTACGCAGTTCGGGATGAGGAAAAGGAGCCGACAGAAAGGCATGGCGAGCAAGGACACTGCTGCTGTGCCACCGCCAGCAGGAGATCCCATCAGACTCTGACGGCAAACACCTCGCCCTCGCCAACCATGTTCCCCCCCACCCCGAGTTAGTCTGGCAACAAAAAAATTAACGCTGTTACAATTGATTTGCGTTAATGCATTAATAACACAATATTTTTGACAGCACTAATTTCAAGTAAATGATTTGGCTTTCTGACACAGACTTGTTTCTTCAGTCCACTAAGAATATCTGTGACATGACCACAGATATTCTACATCATTTGGTGATGTAGAAAACATCACAAAGCATTACCAAATGATGTCCCAGTGATGTGTGTTTTATATGCCCAAATGCCCAAATGCTTACAGCTCATTGCCAAGAGCAGTAAGCATTTGGGCACATGGAACAACAGCGCTGATAACTTTTCCTAATTTCTTGTGAATCTTAATTATATGCTGGGTCAGCGATCCAATGGTACGTCACATTATGTACTTTTTTCATGTCAGACAGTTGAGCTGTCACACACATAATTTACTTCGTTGCTTCCAGTTCTTAGGAGTCTTTACTCTGAGTTTTACTAAATACCTGCAGCACCAGTCAGCAGCAGGATTCCTATGAGTGCCTCCAAAGCAAGAGAGTTGTACACATTTTTACATGTAACAACTGCAGTAATTTCATGGATTAGTGACAGTTATAAATTAAACCTGAAATGGAGACAGGACTGATCAGGATTTAACAGCAAGTCACATTATTCTTTTTCTGTTGTAGTAGTGAGAACACTGTCATGCATGGACAAAAGTTAGTGTCCAGTAAATTGTTATTTAAAGACTTGTTTAAGATACTTTTAGTTTAGCTTTAGTCTTTGGTATTGTATTGTTGGAATGACAGGATGCTATCACTTATTGATGAGGCAAGCAATGTTACGTATACTATGTCTGAAAAGGGTTATAGAGACAAAGCAAAAGAAAAAATGTGGTTTCAATGGTTTTGAGTAACTTAGAAATTAATATATTAATGAAATGGTATATGGGAGAAACGAAAAAATCACAGTTTTTTTCTCTATTCTTGGGCAAGAAATGTGGATGGTACAATTTGATGTCAAGCGGGACTGACTGGCCATTAGTTGCTATTTCATAAGGTTTTTGTCAAGTACTGCTATCATCATTTGCTTTTGGTTGGCAGCAATGTACATTTCTTTCAAAATACAGTAGTTATTTTAAAAGAAATATACATTTCATGGTGCACCATTCATGGTGAAACGTGTATTTTTGCTTATACAGCACAAAATTTAAAAAAACAACTGTGGTATGCACATGATAGAACTGGTGATTGCAGTGGCTAACCCAAACAGTGCAGCGCTTTCGAATGCTTCTCTGCCTTTGTCTATGTCTGAATTATGTGTGTGTGATGGACAGTGTCTTTTGGATATTCATAAGAAAACGTTTGATTGTGAATACTACTGCCCGACCGTGTTGAGCTAGCTAGAAGGGACGCTGTACATTCTGCAATGCAACAGGACACAGAAGTGGCGTAAGCATGGAGGAGTGCAAGCTAGGCTAACCGCTAATCCAAACAGGCCAGCACTTCCTACAATCATTCTGGTAAACATTCATTCTTTGGATAGCAAGATGGATTACAGCAGACTTTGAAGAGCCTCTACACGCAAGGTGAGAGAATACTATGTGTTTGTTTTCACTGAGATGTGGCTAAATACATCACCAGGGTTTCCCCCAGTGCTTTATAAGCACACAGAGCTTTCAATCGCATCTGTGGATACGGTTGAAAGCGCAATGGTGACATTTTATGGTCGATACGTGAACTTTTTCTGAAGTCGGAGGAGCACTGGAGGAGACAATGAGCCCACTCGTTCACCTCCAGGCCAAGGGGAGTGCATTCCTGGCGAGCCGACCGAGCCGCGGCTCGATGATGAGGCAGAGCCAGTGGAGTTAGCACGGATGTTAGCATGTCGGAGCAGCCTTCTGCGAGCTGCGATGGTAAACATCGAACGAGCAGATTTAATCCAAAATGGTTAACTGACCCTAAATTTAGTGGATGGCTCTACAAGACCGAGTATGGTAAGCCCAGACGGATTGATGCACTGATCCAACCTGAACCATGTGCAGCAATAAGTAGAGGAGATCACACAGCACAGCAGTCCTGTTCAGCCTCTGAGTTCCCTGGTTTTACCCCTTGGCTATGTTTACACTTTTTTATTTATATTAATTTATTTTATTCTTAAATGTGACCAGCAATGGCTTGTTTTAAGATTCACTAGGATTTAACTTAAGTGGAAACAATTGATAATATTTATTTTAATTGTATTTTTTTGTGTTTGTTAAAACCATATTTCAAGATTGTGCCTTTTTCTAAGACTCTACGTTTAAGTATTGTTAATAAATGGCTTATAATAACATAATACTCATAATTTCAAAATTCTTGTCAACTTTTAAATTCTTTTTTTTTTTACAAAAGCACGGTGGGCCGCCGGTGGGCTTCTCTACCACCCTGCTTAGCAAGTTTTCCCTGCATCACAGATGCCCCAGTCAAGCTGGACGGGCTATCAATCCACAGAGCGGACAAAGTTGCTTCACAGTCCGGTTAACTCCACGGTGGCTGTCTGGCTCTTCATGTCAATTGTGGTGCCTGGATTCCAAGATGGTCTTGTCTCTTTGCTAAGCACATGTAGAGATCATGACTGTGAAATGCAGAGGATTTTACTTGTCATATGACAATTGTTACTACCACCAAGTGTTAATGTGAATGACGCTATTAATGAATTCTATAACACCATCAGAGTGCAACAGACAGCTCCCCCAGTACCTTTATATTTGCTGCAGGCAACTTCAACCAGACAAGTCTGTAGCGTACAACGGAGCAGAACATTCCAAGCTAACACCCAGATACTCTAGACACTGTTTCTCAGAGCCGTAAATTGGGTAATAAACCATATCAGTAGACAGCTAACCCCAATTCACCCCCTTTTTGGAGATGACAGGATGTCTCCCCTCTGCACCAGAATCTGATAAGGGTCATAAAAGTGTCAATTGATGAGGAGAACCATACACCTTGGGAGAAGACGAGATGGCACTCCTCCTAACACAAGGAACTCTTTGATGATTTGAACTAAACACTTCTAAATAATAAAATCAAAGAATTCAACGTCTCTGGAGTGATGATCCCAACATCTGGACTCTGTGATACCAGGTTGATCAGGACCAGCATGGAAGGAGAACATATTGAATCTGAAGTGTTTATTGAGATGCATACGCAACACCCCCTCCTCTCTGTCACAGATCACAACCATAAAAGACACACAGCGAGAGAGAGAGATCTTTTATCCTCAGCATGTATACTTATAAGTTGAACTTTTCTTATAATTGAATGTATATGTTTGTATCTGTAGTGACATTAATAGTTTACTTTCATGTAGCCTAAAAGTCTAATATTTGTAAGCTTATTTTTGTGTTATATCTTTTATTATTATTATCTCAGGAACCATGTGAGATAAACATATCATGTTTGGTGTCATTTTAATAACACATTTAGTGAGATTTTAGATCTGTGGTCATCCTAAATATTTAACAATCGAATTTGCATGTTTAAGAAATAATCTTAAAGTATGCTCTGAAGGTATTTGGCCTCTGATCTCTCCTGGACAGTGAGACTGAAGACCACCCTCTGGGATGGACACAGCCACGATTGGTCAGATGCTGATTTGAATTTGGCTCCAAAACTTTCTATATAAAAAGAAAGTAACTGGAATGCAACTGGGGCTTTTTTTTTACTAACGGGGGCTTTTTCTTACTTACTAGGGCTTTTTTCTTTCATTCAAGAGCTTTTTCTTTCTTTTATCGGGCTAAGTTTTTTTGGGCTCTTAAAGGTCTGTTTCTTTTAGCATTTTTCTTAAATCAAGATTTTTACTTAACAGGCTTTCCAAAAACTCTTTACGGAGTTTTTCTTTACACAGCTCAACTTTCAACAAGGGTTCTTAATATTTAGATGAGCTTTGTTTTTCTATGATTAACTTGAAGTTAGACTTCTTAAGTTAACTTTAATAACGCAACAGCACGGACATTTTTCTTTTAACTATGAGCTTCGACTCTTAGTGTTTGTACTTTGGCACATTTTTACAACATGACTACACCAAAGTGCCACCTTATCTCTGCGTTCCTGATCCAACGCATCCAGCAGACCATCACAGCTGGACATCCTGCAGCAGCCTTCCTCTCCCTCCATCAAGGGCTATGCAAGTATCATTTTCCTTCTGCTAAACGGGTGCATTTATAAATTACGATTGGCTTCAATTCCAAAGTGATTCAAAATTCATCATCTTTCTATCAGCTGCTTCCAGTGACAATCACAGTTAATTAGCTTATCTGCATTTATTCATTCATTCACTGTCTGTTGTTACGTCATTGTTGTTTATTGTTTGTTTGTAGTGTTAGTTAATAAATGTTTGTGTATAATTATCATCGGTTCTGCCGTGTATTTCTTTGTTTGGGAACTGGAGGTCAATGAAATCAGAATTTACGATTTTCAGCTAAGAGACTGATCAACTTCATTCAATTAAAGTCTCTTTGAGACTTAATCTAGAATGATCATTTTCTCAGTAATCTGAGATGGTGCCCCTTCATTAACAAGTGCAAATTTTAATTGTAAAGTGTAGTTATGCTACAAATTTTGGTGCGGCCGTATGCTACAAGTCTAAAGTGTGTCTTCCAAAGTTTAATCACCATATTAACTTTGTAACAAGAGGCGACAACAAATCAAAACTGGTGTACACTGACATTAAAATCTCCCACAGTGCAGCCCCCTTACCCTACATTGGCAACTCTGACCATGTAGCCATTGTGCTAATGGATTTGTATAGAGTTAGGGTAAAACGACAGACATCATCACCGCAGACTTTTAGAGTAAAGGAAGCAATTCAAACACTGCAAGACTGTTTTGAGAACACACAATGGGGCATCTTTAAAGTGGTTGCTACATACAACAACATCACTGACTTGCAGAAATATGCTGATTCTGTCATTGGCTAGATCAAGCCGTATGGACAAAGCTTAACAGCCATTTCATGGACAGTTAAGACACAAGGCACTTGTGGCACAGTTTTCAGAGTATATCCAACTACAAGTCCTTCATCTCATACACAAGCCACAGAGACTTCTCACTTCCAGACAGACTCAATGACTTCTATGCATGTTATGAGGCAGTCAACAATAAGCAAGCACTGAGGATTCTATCATCCAGCTACCAAGATCCAAGGGCTTGGCGTCGGACGGAGAGCCGATCCTCTTCGGGGGGACAGGAGTCAAGATCTCCCAGCAGAAACCGGGATTCGTATCCGCGGAAAGCAGGAACACGGACTCTCGGGAGGCACCCGACACCTCCAGGAACGATCTGTGGGCTTGACGAAACTGTGGCATCAGCGGCGGCCAACAGCGGCAGCCCTGGCCAGCGCGGAAACAGAGGCTATGATCTGGCGACGACTGACTGGTTGAACTGATCTTTACTGGAGGGATGATTGTTGAGGAGCGCTGGAACACGGCTGCCCGGAGTTGCCGCTGATTGGTGATTACAGACCGGCTGCAGCTGTGGGACGGAACCCGGGCTGCAGCCAGAGGATGGAGGAGGGGAAAGGAGGGAGTCAGGCAGGACAGGGGTGAGAGAGAGGGGGGGCGAGCAGGTACCCTGACACAGCTCAATTTCCCCTGTCACTGTTGTCCACTAATCATATAGTTGGCACCTTCATCGCTTGCTCTTGTTCACATGTTCACAAGTTTTTAAACCTCTTCACTACTGTGAGCAAAAGCAACATGTTTGTGTAGATTCTTGGTCATCCAAGTCATGGTAATCCTAGCTTCAGTAGAGAGCAACTGGACTCTTTTAAGTTCTTAAAGATGTTTCACCTCCTCCAAAAGGCTTCAACAACAATCTCCAGGCTACATGCTGAACATTTCAAGTTTTGCTGAGCATTTGGATCATTTTAGTGAATTAAACATTTCAATGACAGTGCTCACTTTCCTGCATGCAAATGTTGCCCAAAAACATTTCCCCCATCAGTATCTTGAGAGGACAAGGTGGCTGCATCCTTAGCTTAGCTCCATCCAATGGGATTATGAGTGGTTTAAAGAAGTACAAACAAAAGAGCTGTTTGTTAGAATGATAATTAGGTGTAGCCACACCATCCTGTCCTGCAGAATAATCTGACTGCACCATTGAGACTGGAGTGAGAGTTTGTAGAAATAAATGCATGAAGGTCAACTGTAAAGTGATTTAGACAGTTTTTTGGCTGCATGAGTTTTTTGAAGTTGCAGTACCACAGTTAGCCACTGAGACAAACTGGTGGCAAAGATGACTCAAATTGTAATATCGTCACCGTAGTGTCTGTAGTTTGTTAATGTTCATTGTAGTCCTGAACACTCATCTTTGAAAATACCACAAGGTACTGAAAAAACTGAAGATCTGGACAAGAAGAAAAAAATAATAAAGAAGAAAACTGGCAACAGAAACAAGACTGAAAAGGAAAGACTAGGAGAAAAAAGAACACCAGAAAAGAAGAAGTGGGAGACTTAACAAGCAATGTTGCTTGTTGCTTGTTAGTTCGGATAACATGTCAAATGACATTCCATGTCATCATCCACCTAATTCAAAGGGTCCAAGCGGACCATCCATGTGCAGCCTGTATGAGGACAGAATCATCATCAGAAGAGTTGTAATTGAAGTAGTTACTGCCGGACTTAGTGTTGGCTTTGATTTGTACATACTTTTCACCAAACACTGTCGGAAGTCCTAATTTTTCCAGAAATCCTGATGTATGTTTGCTCGCTGTGCTCCACATACATCAGGAATAATCACGAACACAGTGCTACAGCCCTGAAAAAGGAATGATCCAAGGAAACAAATATAAAATGAATAATTGACAAAATTTGGGGGCATGAAACAAATCTTCATGGGGATATAGAACTATGAGTTAGACCTGATGACAAAGGAACCATGCAGTACAGACTCTTTCTGTCCTTACCAGTGTGGTGAAGATATAGTGATAATACTCTGTCATCATCCCCATGGCGAGAGCCTAAGACACACAGTGACAGAAGGAGGCAGAGAGAGAGAGATTGGGAAAGGGAGAGATTTATACATGAATTGGTAGGCACAATACAATTTTTAGTTACATTCTGCACACATCCACACACACAATCATTTGTCTGTTTATGTGGCTGTTTCACTGGGTGTATAACCATGTAATGTGAAGAGGCATATATTCCGCTACACTGCTGCAGCCACAGGCTCAGAGATAAGAACGAAAGAACCACCAAAAAGACAAACAGCCACATAAACCAAGAGACAGAGCTCAATCTCTTCGTATATTTAGCATATACAGGGAAATACAGCATATATAGTACAGTATATATACATAGTTGTGGTTGATGGTTTAAAAGCTGCTGTTTATTTAAGCTAACCAGCAACAAATAAATTAAAACTAAAATTACCATCTCAAGTCAAGTTCACCTCTGAGCTTTTGGATATAGACTGTCATCTCTTGACCATTTTATCCTATTTGACATTTGCGTGGAATTTGGTCATAATTACTCCATGAATTGTTGAGTTATGGCCAAAAAGATGTTTTGCGCCATCACAGTGACCTTTGACCACTTGATGCTAATCAGTTCATCCTTGATTTCAAGAGAACGTTTGTGCCGTATGCAATAAAAATGTTCACAAAAATTAATTAACATGAGGTCACAGTAACCGTAACCTTTGACCACCAAAATGTAATCAGTCCATCCTTCGGTCCAGTTGAAAATTTCTGCCAAATTTGTTAAGACATTCAAAATGCATTGTGTTAATGAGAAAGGGAGGAACAGACGGCCCAGAAGCATAATGCCTCTGGCATCGGCTGTCACCAGGCTAGAGGCATAGAAAACAGCATGCGTGATGCTGTTGGTTTGAATGTGTGAAAAATACAAACATGGTATGTAAGATGATGCTTCAAGTATCTCTATTTGGAACAGACTTTATTGGAAGAGGTGTAAGGCTAATCGAGTATCGAGTAGTATGTAGAGCACAAATCATCCTGGGTTTTTTATGTTTTTGCATTATTTCCTCACACTACTAGATATATGTAAAAGTAGCACAGTAGGAAGTAAATATATTGGACAAACCTGCAAGTAGTGACATTCAGTGCCAATACAGGACATAGTGTATCTTTTATTTAGCAGAAAGTAAGACGCTGAATACCATAACAATGATTTTTTCCCCCTCAGTAGGAGTTTTAAAAAGTGGATTGTTCTTTTCAATTTTAAGGTGACTAGTTGTTTAAGACACAATGGGACTGCATACACTGAACTAGCCCTGGTAAGGTACCTGAATTTTCACAAGATCCATTTCTTTTATTATCTTATTTTGATAAATATTTTCTTTTTACTCTTATTTAATAAAAGAACGCCATGTTCTGAAAGCTTCAAAATGGCCCATGGTAAGCACAAGAAGCTCTATAAGAGATTGGAAACCAAAATGATTTCAGCCAGGAAAGACCTGATTAAATCAAGAAGAAGACATCTGATCAGACTTTTGGTTATGTTTCTGATGATTTAACTATTTGTTTTTACTTTGTCCTATGGACTATGGTACAAAAAAGACTTAGGCTGAAGGCAAGGCTCTTCCTCTCTCTCTCTTATCAATCTATGTTCCAATGCTCACCTATAGTTATAAGATAAGGGTAGACAAAAAGAATTGAGCAACCAGAATGGGTTTTTCTCCAAGGTTGTATGGTGTTTCCAGGATCCTTCCCCTTTGTCTAAAGAGCCTGAAAATGGAGCACAATCTTAGAGTATAACTGCTGTTTTTTCACCTTAAAAGGAGCCATGTGAGGAGATAGGGCATCTAGGATTCTCCCTGGAAGTCCCCTCCCTTGCTGAGGTAATCCAGGTATCTCCAACTGTGTAGAGACCCTGGCAGGCCCATAGCATGCTGGATGAATCATTATCAGTAAACCATCTGACTTGGGAACACCTTGAGATTCCCCAGGAATAGCCAGACTTCATAACTGCATGACTAGGCTACTTTGCTTTTGCCACAACAACCCAGATGCAGTTATGCAGTAAAACATCTTCAGATCAACAGGCAAACGTGTGGTTCACTAGTCTGACACAGCGGTGAAATCATGTGCATTCATGCTCACTGCTGTTTAAATAATTTGATGTAGTACAGACACCAGAGTTATAGGAACATCAAAATTAATAAGTCTGGGCACAGAGGGAGAATATTGACTAATTGGGGGAAAAAAACTGTCTATTTTGTTGCAGCTCCTTTGTTGATTCAATGAATACAATTATACATAGAAATTTGATTGCTGGCACGTTAATGTTTAGTATGAGCCAGACCCTCCTCATTGGTCTGCGATTGCAACTCATCTTGCAAAGCAACTGTGGTAAGATCACCAATGGGAGTATGTACTCATTCACATTGTGAATCTGTCTCTAAAAATGCACCCCTGAGATGAGATTGTAAAGTACAGTCACCTTACTCTGTATTATTCTACTATTACTACTAGTAACCTCAACCAGACCTGATGAGCTTTGGATTTATATCTACAAAAGCTTTGATCATAAGCATTCATTTTTAAAGCCACAGCATCAAAACCAAATGTGTGACATTGTGTAGGTTCCCGTTGTGCCACCAAATCAGTTGCGACCCATCATTGCATGACCTCTACAAGACCTCTAAAGGTGGCCTGTGATATCAGACACCAAGACGTTGCATCCCATCCACATCCCACAGATGTTCAATCAGATTGAGATCTGGGGATTTTGAATGTCAAGCCAACACCTTGAACTCTCTGTCATGTTCCCCAAAACATGTGTTAAGAATTGATTCAGTGTGGTACGGAGTGTCATCCTGGTGTGAGTGACCACTGTCCTCAAGGAACGTTATTGCTATGAAGGGATGTACATTGTCTAAAACAATGTTTAGAAAGGTAGTACATGCCAAAGTGACATCAACATGAATGCAATGATTGAATTCTTGTTTCCTCGCAGAACATTGTCCAGAGCATCACATAGGCTCCACCAGCTTGCCTTCTTTCCATAGTGCAGACAGTGCCATCTCTTCCTCAAGTAAACGATGCACATGAACCTGGCTAGACAAATGATGTAAAGTCTAGCCTACTGGCTGTACGCCTTCTCCAACCAGTGAAACTGCAGTTTACGTCCATGTCTGTCCAGGCTTGACCTTTGACCTTTAAAATCTTTATCAGTTTATTCTGCTAGACATTTGTGTTTTATAGTGGCACAATTAAATAACAAATTCTTGAGTTTAGGCCACAAATATCTTTTGTGCAGTCAGGGTGACCTTTGACCTTTGACCACCAAAGATAGAATTGGTTCATGTCCCAGATTTGATGAAATTACCTTCTGGCATCCTATAGATATTGCATTTAGGTGAACAAGTACAGACAGAGAGACAACCAAAAAACATAATGCCTACACTGTTGCTGGTGTTGAGGCAGAAAAATGTGACTCATCAGACCAGGCCAGATCCACTTTCTTTCATTTCTCGATGGTGAGGTTCTGATGCTAATATGCCCATTGTAGCTGCTTTTGGCAGTGGATAGGGGTCAACATGGGCACTGTAACCAGCCTGCAACTGCATAGCCCTATACAGAGCAAACTGTGAATCACTGTCTGTGAAAAGACTTTTCTATCATAGCCAGTATTAAGTGAACTGAGATAAGTCCAGACAACAGAGCCTGGTGGACAAGAGGAAATACAAGCTATATTGCACATCTGTCATCACGAGCAATGTGAGACCACTGAACAATAAGATGGACGAGTGAACAGCCCAGATGTGAAATCGAGGAGACTTCCATGGGTGTTTCACATGTGTTTCACAGACACATGGCAACAGGAATTACTCTGGATCTCAGTTTCCAGACGGTCCAGGCAAACAGGAATAAAATTGAGAGCAACAAAGAAACAGGTGGAGGGCCTGTTGCTTTTATTAACAATTAAAAGTGCCACCCTCGTCAAGTTCTTGTAAACAAATGTTTTTTTATGATTCACATATTTAACTGTGCAAACCCAAGTCATTTTCACAGGTTGTTAACATCCCTCTTGTAGCCTGGTGACTGTGTGTGATATTATCCATTCTGTTAGACGAGACTACAGACTTTGAACCCCAGTGCTTTGTTGAATGTTTGCATTATATTGTATTTCTTGTATTCTTGTACAATTTTGTAACTTTCACAAACTTGAAAAACTGTTACAAAGAAACACATGGAACACATGGTAAACTTTTAAAAAAAAATTCTGATTCTGTTTTCAGTAGCTTGTGCTGCAGTATTTATTCTCTGGGATCAGACTACATGAGCCAGCTTTTACTCCTAACGGGCATCAGAGAGCCATGGGCACCCATGACCCTACACTGGTACATCAGTTGCCCTTCCTAGGATCCGTTTATGTCGGTACTCATCACTGTGTACCCGGAACATCCTCCAAGATCTGCCATTTTGAAAATGCACTGACCCAGTTGTCCACGATGGTACTACGCACAATGTCAATACACTTGTATGCAACAAGTGAACTATTTACAAAGGTACACTACTGGCCAGACTTGAGAGACTGAGAGGCTGTGTACATTAGTCTGCAGATTGTATGACTGACAAAAGATAAACATGGAATAACATTCCAAAAAGACACAAAGATTAAATCTTTGATAAGATCACTGCCCTTGGAAGACAACAAATGGTGGAGAAGAGGTCTGGCCTTGTCTACCAGGACTAAGTAAAACCCAGCACCCTCTCCCTGAAGGAGCGACTGGCTGCTAACTTTATGCAGTAAAATCTAGAAAATGTGAACCAAAATGACCCTGCAGCTGCTGCAAACATGATGGTAACAAGCAAGGCCCCACAAGGTCCATAAGGTAACAACACCAGAAACTGAGTTTGCCTTAAACCCATATGAGACAGAGACACCCAGGAACACATATGACTGGTGAATTGCAATAACAACTCAGCATGACAGTCGAGGGTTCAGCAGTAGCCTGTCTAAATTACTGGAGTCAAAGTAAATGAAGAGCTGATTGTTCCTCATGACAAACACAACTCTGATAGAATCACAGGTAGGAATATCAGGTTAGGACAGAGGATGACGTGAGACCAATCTGGCAAGAACCTGCAGCAGTCACTGTGAACTTAGAATGCTTAGAAAGTTGCTTATCCTCTTGGCAAAAATGATAGCTACCGGCAATGTAGTTTTAAAGAAGACCCATTTCAAATTAGTAAAGTACACCTGGAACTGTATCCATGTTCCATGGACAATCCAGGAAAATCAAGGAGCAGCCAATCTTTAGCCTGCTTTATTACTGCCACCATACCTTGCAGGGCAATGGCAGACTTCCCTGCCAGCTGGGAATGCAAGAGCAGCAGGATGTCCTTGGCTGTTGCTAAGTAGAGACCTGCCCCACATTAATTGGTAAGTCTAGGCAGCCCTGGTGGGTGATGTCTCTGCTTCCTGCATAGTCCTCTTTAAAGTACTCTGGCAAGCCAAAAGCCATTGATGTGTTTCTCTCATAGGCCAGGCTACCAATCCAACTCTTACAAGGAAGGGGTAGAATAGGATACCACTTGCATGAGACAGTATGTCTCCCTGAAATGGAAGCTCCAGAGGTGTTTTGGTCTGAAGAGGCACTACTAAAACAGCCTCATCACTTCCAACAGAATCCTTGGCAGGAGAGGCTGATGAAGAGTGAAACAACGAAAGGCTTAGATCAGACTGATCCTCTAACCACCTGAGGATAGAATTTTGACTCTCTACAGTATGCAGAGTTAAGCCTGATATGATGTCTGCTGCTTGTACATCTACAGCTCTCAGTGAAAAGAAGAGGGCAGGAGCATATTGCTACATTTTGACTGTTAGCTTGCATAGTATAGGGAAGCTAAGTGTCCCCTGATTGTGGACTGTGTTATCTGTCATGACAATGATATGGTGACCTCTTAATCTTGGCAGGAACTAAATGTAAAAAGAACAGCTCTCAACTTCAGAATATGTGCCGAGTCATTCAGCTCTCTTTTTAGTGTCAGTTAACCTTTGCAGACGGCACACTCATCTACCAGCAATGCATCTGTGAAGACCAGCTAGTGATAAAACATCAGTCCTAAAGCACTCCCCTATGCTAGGTTGGCTGAGTGTCACCACTTGCAGAGAGTTCTGTGAGTTCCCCTAGAAACTACTGTTTTGGTCTGATGGGACCTCTGTGGACATAGGTCAAAGCTTAGGAAGCACCTTTGGACAAAATTGTCATGCCCTCTTCCTCTGCCTCCAGCCCTGCCCAGTTGGCAGTTCTCTCATTGTCTCTCTCTCTCTTTAGTGTTGTCATGGCTTGCTGCTTGTGACCTAATTGCAGGAGTGAAGACAGTTGGGCTGTCATCTGATCATCATCTGTTGCCAGTTACTACCTCTACAATAAAAGAACCAGTTCAAATGCAGACCCTCCACCAGAACATAGACTTACCTACCAGTCAGTCTAGCCCAGGCCCTCTGAACATTTTATCACTTTATGATTGATCTGTTCCAAACTATTCTTTGTTCCACTGTCAATTCTGTGACCTGAATCTTGTGTTGTTGTTCCTTCTGCCTCCCTGTTAAACCAACAGATTCATTCCTGCTCAACCAACCATTCACAGACCTTCCTGGGCACCTCAGTTACTAGATTTTGTTTTGTGGGCCCATTTAGCTTTGCCACCCTCCTGCAATTGTAGTTACGCTTTGGCCAACTCGCTCTTCAGTTGTTCGCCACCTGCCCTGTACTATAGTGATTTGGTTGCTTAGAAGAAGAATGGGGTTCATATGAAGTCAGACTGCTCTAGGTCTATAGTGCAGGGTGGGTGACTCAACCCTGAAAATCCTCTTTTCCTTATGTGGCTTTCACCATCCTTCCATTTCCCCCTTGGGCATTTAAAAATGAGGGACTCTTGTCCATGTCAATGTCAAAAAATGGCCAACAGCCTTGTGCAAGCATTATGAGAAGTCCACACCTGAGAGACAGAGAGAGAGAGAGATAGAGAAAGACAGAGAGAGAGAGAGAGAGAGAGAGAGAGAGACAGAGACAGAGAGATCCGCTGTTAACCAAGTCCGTACTCAATACAGCTTACCATCAAGTTGGCAACTGTAAGCAGTATGTTTCAGGAGCATTGAGGTGTCTAACCACTTTTGTTTTACACCTGACTCAAGGCAGAAAGAAGAACTTGGCTGGGCTGAAGTAAAGTCTTCTCACCCAGTGTCAGCCAGCTTACAATATCTGCTCAACACGGGTCTCATTGAACAATATGCAGCCTTTGTAGCCAGAAGAGATGAAGGAAGACAGAAAGAGGCCTTTACAACTGGCCTGGAATAAATTAGTTTCTTCCTGCTTTTAGCCAACTTAGAATGCCTGCACTCTGCAAAGGTCTACCCCTGCTCCCTAAAACCCCCTGAAAAATGCTGGAAACCCCCTGAAAACAGAGCAAGGAAAACAACAATCCAATGAGGCTGCCTGTAGACAGACACCCAAACCTGTAGACAGACACCCAAACTGTATAAAAGCTGTAACCCACATACACATATGCACACTTTAAAGGTGACAACACAGATCGTCACACCCCGCACCGACTCAGGTGTCACAACAGAATGAAAAATATTCTTGATACAAAAGAGAACATCTAGCTCTCTGTATTATAATACTAGTCAACAGTTTGAATTCAGCATCTCTTTAGCACTTTAAACTGTCAATTTTAGAACTATGTCTTTTCCCAACAACAGCTGAAGGTAGTGAAAAATAAAATTCTGTGCTTACTGTAGCATTTGCCAAGTTTTCAAAATGTTTCAGTTCTTGTTATTGTCCTTGTTTTTCTACTGTATTTAGGTTGCTCGGCTGATAGCAAGAAGAAGAAGACTTTTTTTCAAACAAAAAGTACAGACAGCTTCTAATGTTCTGGTGTGTCATGTAATGAGAATATCAGAGCAGGACACTTAAGTCTTTTATTACTTCCCATTAGCAGGGTTTCTCTCTGACATTATTAATGAAAGGTGTCCTTGACCTTCCTCAGCAATCTACCACTCAGGAATTGATTACCAACCCTTGGAGTGTGACAAAGTACAGGGGCTGAATATGTTATTTTTAATATTTTATAAGTCCTGTAAGCAGAAGACATATGGATGCTTGTTAATTGTGTTACTACAACCGTGTAGGAAAATTCCTGGGTGGGCATCTTAGTTTTTTTTTTCATTTATTTATCCATTTTAGTGTTTATTTATGCCTTAAAAACAATGCCAAATAAATTTAATTGATATTTCTCATCCATTTCAGAGTTCAAGAACAAAACATTTGGAAGAGACTGCTAAACCTGTTGCTTGTGGTCCTTTTGCAATTTTTCTGTAAAAGGCATTCCTAACACATCATGCTACATTGGAAATCACATCTTGACAACATCATACGAAGTTGTGAGCAAAACAATAGAACAGTACAGACATGGTAACATTAAATGACCCCTCTGATGAAATTCTAAGTGTTTTCCTTGTTAGCATGTTCATATGGTGTTTTTTACATGCTGGAAGAGACATCATGAGTGAAATAAGCAGTCACCATTTTCACCTTGGAACTGCAGCGTATCAGTGACCGTCTTACACACAGATTCAGACAATCAGGGCTGCCTACGTAACAAACCTAAGGAACCAATCCTGCAAAATTGCAGGGCGGGTCTTTCCTTATTATTGCACTTGGCTGAATTATTACAATACTATAACTTTACAATGTATAAATTAAATATATTTATAGTGTTTGTGTAGAGTCATAGGGGAGCTGGGGTGCTTGAGCTGCAGTGAGTGGTGGAGGCAAACAGAGGGGGGCAGCAGTAGATCTGCACATCTAAAGGAAGCAAAAGTGTAGGGTTGCTACCTACACTGGCTATTAATGTTTTCATTAAACATATCTAAATATGTAAAGCAGATTACATATTTTAGGGGTTTAATCAATGACTAGGGAGGGACATTATTGAAAAAATCAAGATAACTACACTGACACCATAGTTTCTTTTTAGGAGTTGCTGTTGTTTGAAAGCTGGATGTGAAACTTATTTTGTACATTTTAGAGAGGCAGTCACCTTCAGCCAAAGTAGATCAGCAGGCTTATATAGAGTGACTATAAGCCTGAAACAAAGCATGAAACAAAGCCATAAAGCATTTTCCACCCATGTAAAAAAAGGAAGTTGTGGGTGACAGGGACTGGGAGAGGTGTTGTAACAAAACAGCAATAATAATAACTTTATTTGTAGTACTTGAACATTAATTGTTTAAAGTGAAGAAACATAAAACTGCACAATGTTTCATGGTCAGGTACATCCCACCGAGTCATCGTAGCAACTGTTACCTCAGTGAGTCATTGCAAAGCATCTCCTTTATGTTAAATTGGACCGCATGAAAAAGGCATTGTGAAGAATTGAGAGAAAAAAATGCTCATATTTAATGTAAAAGTTACTTCAATTTGTGTTTAACCCTGGAGCCATAAGAAATCTTTTTGAGATTTCCACCTGATAAAACGTTGCCCAATTCAGTCAGTAAATTCAGCTTCACAGCTGTAGGGCCAACCACCTTTGGTCCTGTCAATAAGAGACACTTGGGACAATTTTAGAAATACAATAACTTCCCTTGCCCCTGTCACCTATTTACCTGTGTAAATGAAAAAAAATATTATTTATTAAACATGCCACACTTAGCAGCATTCACAAAATGCTGGTGTGGAGTTTTAATTACCTCTCCAGGGTGAGAAGGGTTCTGACAAAATCTTTGTTCAAGATCTTTAAATTTCTTTGAAAAATGCAAAAGTACTTATTGTTAAAATGAGCTTTATTTTTTATTCCTCCAAAGCAGCACATACATCACCACCACCTATTTATGAACAATACTAATGACTGTGGGACTGGCAGCGCCTTCAGGCAATGTGAGACAGGTTTTACTTACTACCTCCTTAAATCTGTAGATTCAATTAGCCTGTAGTTTGTGAATCAGTTTACGCCTAAAATGATTCATTTTAAATTCAGAACTAAAATCTTTGTTGTGCAGTGTTAGACTATTATTGTACCTTAAACTAGTTTGAAACAGAAATTTAAAATCCAGCCCCACCTTGCCCTATGGGGAAAAGTAATTGCCAGCGACCAATCTACCGAATAACCAAAATTATTTGACAGCTGGGTTCACTTTCACCAGTCACACCCACGTATAATTGTTGCCACACTTACCAAATCTAAACACCAGAACCTGTCTGACATTGTGAAGTAGATTGAAGAGATTCAAGAACAGATGCGAAACACAGTCATTGCTGAGGCTCTGGGACTTCAGAGAACCACAGTGAGAGTCATTAGCCACAAATGGAGGAACATGGAACAGTGGTTGACCTTTTCGGTTGTGGCCGGCCTACAAAAATATTTCCAAGGGCATGTTGATATCTAATCCAGGAGGTCACAAAAAGAACCTAGATGAACATCAAGAGATCGGCACTCTCTTGCCTCAGTTGAGGTCATTGTACATGATTCCACAATAAAGAAGACACTGGGCAAAAATTAATGGGAGAGCTGCAAGGCGCAAACCACTCCTGACCAAAAAGAACATAAAGGCTTACCTGGCATTTGCAAAAAAAATATTTGGATAAGGTTCAAGACTTTTGAAAAAGCATCCTATGGACTGATGAATCAAAGTTTGAACTTTTTGAAAGACATGGGTCTGTTACATCTGGCATAAAGCTAATACTGCATTCCACTAGAAGAACATCAGACCAACAGTGAAACATGGTGGTGGTAGTGTGATGGTTTGGGGCTGCTTTGCTTCCACAGGACTTCCACTTGTCATAACTGATGGAGCCATGAATTCTGCTCTCTATCAGAAAATCCTCCTGGAGAATATCCACCCATCAGTTCATGACCTAAAGCTCATGTGTAAACGGGTTATGCAACACACAAACAAGTCCACGTCTGAGTGCTTCAAAAAGAACAAAATTAAGTTTTGGAGTGGCCAAGTCAAAGTCTGGCCTTGAATCCTATTCCAATGCTGTGGCAAGACCTTAAAAGAGCAGTCTATGCTCAAAATCATCTAATGTGGCAGAAAACAACAACTATTCTGCAGAGAAGAGTGGGCAAAAATTCCTCCTTGGCGATGGAAAAGACTGATAATCAGTGGCAAACGTTTAACTGTAGTTGTTCCTGCCAAGTGTGGCCCAACCACACTTATTCAGTTTAGCAATTACTTTTTCAAAGGGGGAATATAGGTTTTCAATAAATCTTCAATAAACAATAATAAGAATAATAATAATAGTTAGGATAATGTGATGACTGAGTTGTGACTTAAGCCCTATTCTCACGGGATAAGTATTACCAGGGGACCCCGTGTAATGAATAAATGACCCCCCTACGTCAGCTTTTTATGTGTCCCATTCTCACGGGATAACCAAAGTCAGCTTTTCCCCAAGATTTTACTGACTTCCCCTGGATGATGTCAGCGCGTTACGTATTGCGTAACATCCGCTCAGCGCTAACTTTGTTTTTGTTTTGTTTTTTTAGTTTTTTTGTTGTTTTTGCTTTTCACCACGGCTTGATTGGAAAAATAACAGTGGTAACAGAAGCACAGCAGTAACTAACAGCAGCAGTTTTAGAATCGGCAGTATTTTATTTTACGTTAACTTCGGGTTTGTTGGGTTGCACACTTTATAAGTCGAGTTGGAGAATGACGTTCACTGATGCAGCCACTGCTTGAAAATAACCAATAATAGAAAACATTATTCTTACCACACACTGTCAGGCTGGTGATCCACCATTTGGAGGTGAATTTGCTCCTTCTTTTCAGCCTTGTCTTTTTTTTTCCGTACGTGACGGGCCAATAAGCTCTTACCGGCCCGTCACCTAAAAGCTCCTCTAAACACTCTAATGCAGCCTCCATCATTCACCAAAAAATTAATAAAAATGTGTCTAGTAAACAAAAACCGCCTAAATGCCTGTGGGGTCCCGGCGATTTCTGGCCAAATCACAGAGATGCGTATTCTCACGGGATTAAAATTATCCCAGGACATCGGAGTTCAGCAAAACATAGTAGGTAATTTGCGAGGGAATTTTTACTTTCAAAATTACCGACATGGCCGATTCTCACGGGATTAACATCACTGACGACCTCAGCAGTTATTACAAATTGCAATAGGTCCCCAGGTAATACTTATCCCGTGAGAATAGGGCTTTAGACATATTTGTTTTGGAAGCTAAATTTATCAACTGTCTTTATTATTTTTAATGGGAAAATATGATGATCAACTACAGTTATTTCAGTGTAAACTTGACAAGGCATCCCATCAACACAATTGTTTGTGTCTGTTTTGAGTAACTAGTGAGGGATAACTTACAGAGATAATACTGGATATTGTATTGGGTACAAAATGTGACATGAAACTGGTAACAGTGAACGCCAGCAACAGTTTCAAGCAGGGAACAACATTAAGAAGCTATCCTTCATTCACACTTTTACAACTGTCTGCTACTGCTTTCCCACTATGAGGAATTACATGATCTACCTCAACAAGTACACAAGAACGTACATCTGTGGTGTGTGCAGCAACATCCACAGATATGTGTACACACCTGCTTCAGGATCCCAGCAGCCATTTCGTGGCCACAGTCAAAGATGATGTGAAACTCCTTCCCCCTTTTCATCTCCTTTAACAGGGGCTTGGCATCCTTGGTTTCTGCAGGCAGCTGCCGGATCTTTAAACGGATGTTGTACCGGGATGGTGCCTTTATAAGCTCTTGCAATCGAATCAGACCTGTGGGAAAAAACCACAAGGAAAACAAACACATTTTCAGGATTTCTTTTGCCTCAAGAGTCATTGTTATTTGAAAACTGTGTCCAATTGCCACTGGTTCAGTCCAGATTGCATGAGGGCAATCGATTTCCTACAAGGAGGTTTCAAATATATGTATCTTTCCACAGTAATCAAGGTAACAACTATTCCTGTTTCATTTGACAATGGTTATAATTAGAATCAGGATAAGAACTAATGAAGCTACAGGGCTATATTTCTGTCATCAGTTCATTTCCAGTAAAATCCCTTCCTCTAAAACATTCTCCCTTGCCGTCTCCTACTATTTTCAATACCACACACAATATGTTCTTTCAGGGTCTTTCTATTTCCTCTTTCATCCCTCTCGGTTCTTTTTGTCCATTGTCCTTCACAATTCATCTAAATAGTCTTTCAGCATCCATTGCTGCAAAATCAGTAGACTATGATCCAGCTGTACAGACATTCTTACAAACACCACAGAACAAAGACACATATCAATATTGCATGTGACATTCATCATTCATCACAGATGACGCTGATTCTGTGCTCACTATTGATCCATCTTTTTCTTTATAGGCGGTTCATTGTTGTGTATAGGATATGCGTGAAGTCAACTTTGTTGGGGAAATTGACTGGGACTTCAACTGAAGCATAAACATCTTAATTTTGACAGATAGTCTTCTACTGTGCTATTCAATAAGTATTTCTTTTCTCAACTGATCAATCATATTTGTGTTGCAACAGAAGAACACCAGAAATAGCAGTAGCACTAAACATTTATTTAGAATGATATGGCTTTTGTGGCCTATGGACTGTGCTTTGCTTTCTCTTCCATTAATGTGTGTTATTTTTCAGTGAAACTGATAAGATTTATTACTGTAGTGTGTATACTTGGTCAATACATATGAAGCTTGGTTGTGCCTTTTAACAATGACTATGATCGTTTTGAAACATTACCAACTTTGTTTGTTTGTTTGTTGTTTTTCTTTTGTATAAATTTAGCCAAATCCCAGTCACAGCAGTGGAAATATTGGAAGGTAAATGATATTATCCTGGTGACAGCAAACTAGATCAGGAAACATGAATGTGGGTTATTCAGGAAAGCAAATTGCTCCATTTCATCTGACAAATTTGTTGCCCAGTTTACATTATTTTGGACTCTTTCAACTGTTTGGGCTGTCTAACAACAGAAGATATTTAACTTGCATATGCTGTCAATTAGCAATACATTTCAGTCACAGTGTGACAGCTTCCAAGTGAACATGGATTGTATTGCATGTGGTGCATTGTCATAGTAAAGGCTTGCTGGCCTGTCTGAATCTGTCTGTGTGCTGGCAACTTACCTTCATAAGCTAAATCAAAGTTACGTACACGGGATATTCAAATCTCTGAAATCATGTGTAAAATGTGATGGTTAATGGCAGAGAATACAGATAGCAGGGCAGTGTGCAGCGGTGGTACGTTAGATTGCAAAAGGATGCAGACAGAGCAGAAACAAGTTAATGAGGGGAACTAACATCAGTCTCTTCCAGGAAAATGGATTTACTTTATACCAACAAACTAGAAAAACATACTGTGACACAGCAACATATATAATTTGGCAAAAATGACCATAAAAAGTTAGGTCTTAGAAACTAGGACAAGAAAATTAAAGATCGGAATTGTGACAACAAGTCAAACCCATCTCTTGTTTAAAGGATAGTGAATCTTGATCCCAATCTGTATTGAATACAAAGTGAGGAAGTTCTGTTAACCTGACAACTTTAGTTGGTGAATGCAGAAAGAAAGATAAGAAATTTTCTTTTAAAGATCTAGGCTGTTTTATTGTTTTGTTTTGTTTTACAAAGGGGGGTAGGACGAAGGAGAGGAAATGCAGGACAGAGAGTGGGGAATGACACACAGCAAACTGTCCTCAACTTGGATTCAAAATGGAGATCCTCTGCTTGGGGCACCTGTGTCCATGTGATATGTATCCTTAATCACTGGTCAGCCTTCAGAAGACTATTTTCATGCATGGATTTTGTTTTGCACTGTAAAATGTCAATTACATTTACAGAATAATTATTTCACACATTGCTTCCTCAGTCAATGTGTGAAATAATCCTTCACTTAAAATAGTTCTGAATTTACTGAGCTGAATTCTTGAAGGAAGATTAGAGCTTCTTCAGGACTAAATTGAACCTTAAATTAAACCACTCAAGAGGCAGGAGGTTTACCTTTAGATTACTGTTGTTTGTCAAAGCAGACACATGGATTACTTACTTACTATGTAATTAATGAGCACCAAGAGCCAGACAAGTTCTTGTCAACAGAGGTGACCTATTTTGATTAAATTATGATTTTTTTAAAAATGGTAGTTGGCACATTTCAATGATCACAAAAAGTGATCCACAGACTAGGTAGGGCCTTTTATATATTCAGAGGACATTACACACACATTCTTGATGCCCATTCCAGGCTAACAACAAGGCACAATTCCATAAATATGGAAATTACCCAGGAGTCATAGGGTGTATGGATGGAGTCCGTATTCTCATAAAATATCCCTCCATTCCAGATGCTGAGAAACAACAAAAGAACTAGTTTTCCATAAATATCCAAGGTGTACAGTGGAAAAGTAAAAATTATGAGTATTTTCCTTGCCTCTCTCTTCCATTGTCATTTCTGAAATGACAATGGAATATTGCTGGGCAACAGTGGGTCTGCTCAGAAGATTTTTTTTGATTACACCACACTTGCACCTAACAACAGCTGAGCAATGACGCTATAGAGCGCATGTTCAGTGTTTGGAAGTAATTTTTGGTGCCTTCAGAAAATACATTGGTTCAGACCAAAATGATGTCATTTAGCTTATCTCCAACAGTAAAGATGTCCAGACCCTACAGTAGAAGAGGCTGACAGTCCAGGTGTGCACCTTTTACAACAGACCCCAAGGACTTGTTTACAGAGACGTTTTTGCAATGTGCCATTGTCAGTATATTGTTCACTTTATATAACATGTCATCCTTCTGCTTGGATCAGATACATTTTCACACTTCATGAGCAAAATAAATTTTAAAAAAGAGTGTGTATTTTACCTGGTATGTAACAAAAACAGTCATAACATCTAACATGAGTTAATAAAACTATATTTAAGTCACAGATTAATGAACTGATGTCACATTTGAGATTCTCTGTCCTTGCCTCTGTCTTTCCCCTTCATTTCCAGTTCTATCTGCAGTACCTTCACTGTCATTTATTGTTCCTCCTTAACATGGGGAGGCTTTAGGGACACTGAGTCTGTTGTTCTAGTGACCAGTACTGGTAGAGAATGCCACACATGCTTTGGAGGATAAGCCACCTTGCATCTCTTCAGTTAGGTGCATATGACTTCACCTTTAAACAAAAATAGTTCATATGCATATGGTCAACTGAATGTAGGTTAAAAGAGAAAATGTTTTACTGAGATGATGAAGAGGAAAGTGAAAAAGCCAGTGAAATGTACTCATTGTAGTTGTGTAATTGTTCATCTGAACTGTCTAGATAAGTATGGTCTGATATTTTCTCCTAAGACTGCTGGCACTCCCCTATTTCCATCAGTCAGTCTGTCAGCCTTCCACCCATCTTAGGCCTCCCTCTTTAGTACTGAATGACTACTGCAAAGTCAATGCAGTGATATCCTAACACAGTAAGGTAATGAAGCTGATTTTAGTCATGTTGCTCATGTACAGTCAGGAACAAAAGTTTCCATGCACTTATAAAGACCATGCACATGATGTCAGTCTTGAGTTTCTAATGACTCCTATAACGATGAATTTTATAGAATGAAATCACTGAAACACACGTGTCTTTGTCAGAAATATATTCATTTTGGTTCTTTCATAAATTTATTATAGGCCTTCTGGAAATACTGCATGTATAAGTGTGCTGAGTCAAAAACATACACACAGCCACTTGAACTATCAGTTTTGATGATGTAGAAAGCTGAGTTAATTAAATTTCTTTAGCGGCAGAGTGTCTTAACATCTCGTGAGTGATTATGATTGACTACAGCTGGTGACTCCTCTGAGGAAATTTAATTAGGGCCCAAGAATTACAGCAGCAGTGTCCAGTCAAATGTGTTTTAAGACAGATTTTGTCATACTTTCAGAAGAGCTGTTATAACTCTGCTAAGTTTTTGCTTTGAGTGTTTTTTGTGATAAAGATGCATGGGTTTCATTATAGAAAATTCAGAGTCATAGGAGTCACTGAAAACTCAAGACTGCTGTGATAGATATGGTCTTCACAAGTAAATGGAAACTTTTGTTGATGACTGTAGATGTGTGTTTATCTGCATGAAATTCATTACAAGCAGAATTCCAGGCTTTATTTGTCTTTGCCTCCTCTGCTGAAGTGTGCTGTTAATCTTAATGATGGGGTGCTTTGAAACTCATTGCTTTAAAAGAGTCCCCTTATTCTCAATAAAGTCTTTTGACTGCAGTCGCTTTTCGCCTGCCATTGTTTTTGCGCTTGTCTGGATCCATTCCATGTTTTATAAGCAACTTCTGAAGTTTGTTTTCCTTTAGGTCAGCATTTTTAAGTCCTGAAGCATGTTCTTCTGTACGTCACTTAAAAAAATTAAGACTGACTAGATGATCCAGGATCTTCTGTTCCTGGTTACACTAATCTAGTTATTTTGACCTGCACTTGGAATATATCAATTCTGGAAACCATGGTCAGGAACGTTTTAATTGGAGGAATGAAAAAGAGAAGATGCAAATTTTGAAGCAAGAGCTTTTGCTTGAGGGAGATAATTAAAAAAAAAACCCAACTTTTTCTGTGCAAAATAGACTGAGTAAATCCCACTCTGAAAGACAACAGCAGTGTCTTACATAGTGTAATGGTTCTGCTGATGTATCTCAAACAATAAGAATGTTGTGAAAAACTAATATTTTCTATCAGTTATTTAGGAAAGTGAAATTTCAATATGTTCTACAGTCATTACACAGAAAGTAAAGTGTTTCAAACATTTTTGTTGTTTTGATTTTTCTGATTATGGCTTACAGGTCAAAATATTTTAATCCTGTGGGGTTTAGGGGTCAATTGGCCTTTTTTAACCTTTATATTTCACCTTAAAAACTGTTTATCTTGCCTTTCTTGGTGTTTTTTTTTCAGCACAACCTCACCTATGTGATTTTACAATTATTTATTCATTTTGATATAATGTACGAACACAATAGACCTAAACTAAAAAAAAAATCAGAGTAGGAAAAAGTTAGATTTTTTTTACTGTGGAAACCACAAACGTGTAAAAGAAATCATTTTTTACAACCTAGAATGCTAATATAAATAGTAAACTTCAAAAACCAATGTAAAACTTTAGCAAACAACACAGTTATGTACACTATTTGCATTAAAATACACAAAATTATCAGGCATTTTTGTACAATTATTTACAAAACCATCAAGTGTCATAAAAAAGATTTTACAGGAATTATTTGTACCACTCCAATTATCAGTTTCTGTCCACCACAACACAGAGTGGCACATCACAGGCCAGATATTTCCAGGGTGTGGCTCTCCTCATTTTGTCGACCTGGAGGCAGTGATTGCACTTTAGGAGTTGCCTCATTGCCCTGACACACAAAACAGAAAAACTACACGGCACACTAAACACACTTCACTACACACTAATGATGTAATCCAAACACGCTAAATGTCACAAATCGATCATACTTGCTGTTTCTCTCAGCCTCCGTAACTCCCCGAACTTTCCGCTCTCTTAGCAACCATGTAATTTCTTGATTGGCTGATGTGGTACACTTTCGACCAATAGGAAATGAGTGTGATTGATTTTTTTTCTTGCCAGCACTTTCAGCTGGCAAGCACTGGCCACAGAATCACCTGTTTTTTCTGTTTCATCCTGCACCAGACGCGCACCAAAGGAGCACCAAACATGACAAACATTCAGCGTTTCTTATTTATCATAACTCTGGTTTTACGTGGCCTGTCACTTCAATTGAAAAACTGGTGAATAGTTTGAAATCCACACTTTCAAGACAAGTTGAAATGGAGACTTAAAAATATTTGTATTTGTGTTTAAGTAAATTGCCACTGTCGAGGTTGAGTACATTACCATTCAAGCAGTATAAATACATATCTCTCTATGTATCTCTCAGTCTAGTTCAGTGCACACAACCACAACCATGGTGAAGACTGCTGACTTGTTGTCCAGAGGATGATCATTGACACCTTCCACATCTGCAGGAAAGGGGCTACAATTCTTGCATTCCTAATATCAAACCCTAACCTAGGACAAAAAGAACTGGACTGCTGCTCAGTGGTCCAAAGTTCACTTTTCAAATGAAAGTAAATTTTGAAAATGAAGAACCTAGAGTCTAGAGGAAGAGGGGAGAGGCACATAATCCAAAGTCTTTGAAGGCCAGTGTGAAGTTTCCACAGTCTGTGATGACTTGGGATGTCATGTCATCTGCTGGCGTTAGTCCACTGTGTTTTATCGAGTCCAGAGTCAACACAGCCGTCTACAAGGAGATTTTAGGGCATTTCATGCTTCCATCTGCTGACAAGCATTATGGAGGTGCTGATTCTCTTTTCCAGCAGACTTAGCACCTGCCCACAGTGCCAACAATACTACCAAATGGACCAACGATGGACTAGGATTTTACTGTGCTTAATTGGCTGGCCATTTCACCTGACCTGAACCCTATAGAGAATCTGTGGGCTATTGTCAAGAGGAAGATGAGAAACACCTGACCCACAGACAAGTTGCTGGCTGCTTTCAAAGCAACCTGGCTTCAATAGCACCTAAGCAGTGGCACAGGCTGATTGCCTCCATTCCATGCTGCATTGATGCATCAATCTGTTGTAAAGCAGCCCCAACCATTTATCGAGTATATGGATGAACATACTCTTCAGAAGCCGGACTTTTTTTGTATTTTCAATCTTTTATCTTTTTTTATTGGTAATTTAATAATGTCAGGTACTGGATTTCCTAATTTCATGAGCTATAAGACATAATCAGCAAAATTATAACAAAAAGAGGCTAGCCTTAGAAAATTATAATAAATATAGAATATATGAAAGTTTACCATTTTGATTTAAATTACAACAAAAAGAACTTTTTTATATGATTCAAATTGTTTGAGATGCACCAGTAAATGTTTTAGTTAAAGAAATTGACTGTCTATATCTGTGGTATCCATGTGCATGGAACAGTAAATATTGGACTATGTAATTTACACATTTGCTATGCTGTTCAGGAAATTGTTTTGGTTCCCCCTTATTTATGCCAACCGTTTGTACATGTATCCTTCTTTTTTAGCTCTGTATACCCTCATATATTATTATTCTTTTTTTTAAATTCACCTTGTAAATGGGAATACTTTGAACTAAATTTAAGAAACAGGTGTTGAAATGTGTAAGTGAGAGAATTAATGGTTATTATATACAGAGAAAAACGCATATTGTGCTGTGTGACTAAAATCCATTCTAACTCTAATTTTACAACTAAAACTTATCCCAATTAAATAAGCAAGCTACTGTTTATCATACACTGACTAGAGCAGATGCCATTTCATATACAAGCCCAGTATTGGTGCAAACAGAGACATTGGTCTAAACTAGCGCAGCAGTCTCCTCTGTCTCTGCCTGCAGCCCCCCGTCCCCAGCTGTTTGGCCTGTGGCATTATTTGTTTACTTCCTGCTTCCAGATGAGTGCATTGCACTGTGGGAAACCAGCCCGCAGTCTACTGGAGCTTCAGCAGCCAGTCGCTGGTTTTCATTAAATCAAACACTCTGTCGCACACTGATGATGATATCTCCAGAGTGATGACCTGTGAGACAGTGGCAATGTTCCATTTAACCATCACTTGACAACACACTCCTCAGCTGTGGTTCATAACATCTCAGCTGGCCACAGAAACGCTACTGTGTATAATTTAAACAGACCAGATAATAGAGGTCGCTGTTGAATCATACAACTCCCTGTTGCTGCAGCTATGGGAGAACTAGCTGTGCACAAATATATATGTCTATATATGTGTAAAAACAAGAGTCAGTAAGTAAAAAGCAATGATCAACGGTGTGATGAAAGAGATTTGTACAGGGACAGTGGAACTGAGACTGAGCATTAATGTATCTCTTTTTCAATTGAAAAGGTCAGTTCATGGTTATGCAGACTGTAGTTAATAAAACACTGACCACCCTCAACAACCCGATGGCCCTG
Organism: Dascyllus trimaculatus; assembly: GCA_024666655.1. Lineage (NCBI taxonomy): Eukaryota > Metazoa > Chordata > Actinopteri > Pomacentridae > Dascyllus > Dascyllus trimaculatus. The sequence continues at coordinate 35,821,461 of CM045451.1, read as the reverse complement.
TGAGAAAAACAAAAAAAACAAAAGAACAAAAAATTGCTGTCACCTATTACTGGCTGTGTTTTCTTTCTATTATTTATCATATTATTAACAGTTTTCATCCAGCCATTTGTGTCTCTGCACCCTTCTTTCATACAGCACAAGCTAATATTTTTTACATCCTCACCATTTGATGACTGCAGTCTTGATAAAATTATGAGAAACGTTTAGTTTAAACAAGTCCTGTTGACACTTGGACTTGAGCCTTTGAGAATCTGAAACAAAGGACTGGCACAGGTTTGTCCTTAAATCACCCAAAATCCACAAAATCTAGCTAGTGGCATCTGATTTACTGTATGAGACAGATGGACAGACGCATGGACAGATGGACCCATGCTGATCCATTTAGTCCCTCCCATGAATTTCACAAATTCATGAAGTTCTATGTGTAAAGGTCTTCCAGCATGGTTTCCACTTGGTGGGAGCTACAGTGATCAACAAAATGTTGCCTGCCATAATTTGTATGCATACAAATGCGTCATTGAGCAAAAGTGTGTGTGTTTGTTTTAAATTTGACCTGAGTCCAATCTCATGTGAGCACTTGATGTTGCATGAGTTGTCTGAGGAGAAAAACAGCTTCTGCTGCTGGAGCAGCAATCTCTGTTTTACGGTTAGTTAGTTAACATCGATAAAAGCAGCCTGAGACATCTGACTGCTGCACTTGCTCATCATAAACACATGTCAGAGCACCTCTCTAGCTCTCCTTCTCACTGCTAAGATGTCTCTCCTTCCATTCTGCATGGCTGAATCCTCCTTCATACCTTTCCAAAATCTGCAGGCACAGCTGACAGAGAGTCTACTGGGGAAAAATTGTGGAGTGGGAGAAAAGAGGAGTGTCAGCGCTGATCAGTATTGACGGTGTTTAATGCGCGGTGACTACTCTAGGATCCATATTTAACTCTGCATGAATATTTCATTCCCTCTAAGCATTTATTATGGGGCCGTCTGGGAGTCTCCTGAGCGTAAAACAGATCGGCCTGCCTGTGACAAATATCCTTACAAGGAAACAGCCCCTCAAGTGTTCCTTTTCCAAGTCCTTTTCTAGTGCATTGCCACGGACAAGGAAGAAGAAGCCCTTTTATTGGGCTGCTCAATCATCATTGGCCATCTAGACATTAAAGTGATTCCCCCAGACCGCCGATCTGCAGCCCTGCACGATGGGAGTAATGGCTGATGAGTCACTGAGCTGTTTGACTCTCAGGGTCAAGGTTAATTTGACCCTCACCACATCGGCTGGCTTGTTAATGTTCAATTAAATGCATGGAAGACATTGGAGAAAGATTAAAGCAGGCCTACGGTCAAAGGTTTTAACAGTTGTTCAAGAATGTGGAGGCAGAATATGCATGCTACTGTTCCTTCACTATAAATAAACCTCTGGGTGTAAATGTGGGCCAGTCACAATGGCAGAAGTTTCTTTATCATCAGATACATCACAGTTCATCAAGCTCTACATCATTTGTATTAAAACGAGTCCATTCCCTGAACTGCCACCTTATTTTTTAGCAATTAACTCTACCTTTCACACATACTCTATATTTATGCCACATTGTGCAGTGAGTAGACAAAGTGCATATACATAATTTGTCCAAAGTTATTAATTTGAGCATAAAATCAAATACCTTAAGTTACTATAGGTAATCTTAACACAAATAAAATGCATGTGAACAGAGATGCTTTAAAAAAACTGGGCTAACAGCAGGGAATGTCTCTCTCTCACGTATTTAATATTAACTACATCAGTAGTTTAACACGTGTGTCTGTGTTTTGTAGTTGTCTTAATGCACTGTTTATGCTATGTTTAAGAAGATGTTGCTGTTTATAGTTCTTCATTATGCCACAGCATAACATCCAAGGAGAAAAAAACTGACACAAAAGCTCTTTCATGTTTTAAATGAACATGATATCTTTTTTCAGTGAGTATTCAGTAATGTCAGTTAATTAAAATACACATGCAGATGCTGTCAGTTGATGCTAGAAGTCACAAAATTAATGAATTGGACACTATCTGAGTGCAGTCTCAGGTAACTGTAGTATAAAGACATCTGTATCTGAAAGGTCCTGTCCCTGTTGAATTAGTACTCCTGGCTATAACTACACCATGAAGACAAAAGAACACTCCAATCAAGTTAAAGGATAATGAAAAGCTTTCAGGAGATAAGTCAAGAAAAGGTTCAAGTCACTGAATATCTGTTGTATTGCAGTTAAATCTATGGTTTTGAAATGGAAGGAATATGGTACATGCAGGCTGTCCTCTAAGAATGAGCATCCATGCAGAAAAGAGAGCAGTGAGGCAGACCACTAAGACACCTATGATTTCTCTGAAGGAGTTGCAAAATTCAGGAGCTGAGATGGGAGACACTGTGCATACAGCAACTGTTACCAGTGAAAGATTTATGGGAAAGTCCATCCCTTCATCCATCAAGCAGCAACTGCCCCCTAACCCAAAGGAACTTTCAGCAGAGAACCACATCACAAATATCCCATTCCCACTGTGAAGCACGGTGGCGGCAGCATAGGAAAATCTGGGAAGACAACTTCATGCAGCCTGCAAGAGACCTGTGACTTCAGAGAGGATTTGTTTTCGAGCAAGACAATGGCCTGAAGTATACAACCAAAAGATACAAAGAAATGATGTGGAGACAACAAGGTGGATGTAGTGGAGTCAGAGCTCAGGCCTTAATCCAATTAAAAATTTGGGACTGAACTTGAAAAGAGCTGTTTGCTTACAATCCCTGTGTAACCTGACAGAGTTTGAGCAGTTTTGCAAAGAACAATTGGATAAACTTGCAGTGTCCAGATGTGCATGGTTGAGCTGTCTGCACAGGCTCAATACTGTAACTGCAGCCATAGCTGTATCTACTAAACACTGACTAGAAAGGAGTGATTACCTACACAATCACTTATTTTGCATTTTATATTTTAAAGCGGTTCACATCACTTTGTAGAAATCTGTTTTCATTTTGTCATGAAAGAATATTTTAGGAAATTCATGTCAAATAAAAAGAAATTCAATTGACCATGATTCAGTGTTGATTCAGTGCAGTCTTGTTAAAACTCCACTACTCACGCACCGATATTTTGTGCATCTCTAATTCTTTCACATCCTACCCTCTGTTTAAGTGTGCTGTAAGTGTCCTAAAATGACCAAGTCCTCTAGGATGAAAATAGGATGGAAAAAGAATATTTGTCTGTCATTAAAACAGTAGCCACAGACTGTCATGTACGTGACTGTTTCACTCACAAATCTGCCAATTAGATAATAGCCCAACAATATTTTTAATGAAAAGTAGTCTTATGAAAGAAAATGCTGTCAGTAAAATGGCATTCAGTTTGGTTGAAAAAGAACTGCATAAAAGGTGATAAGTAGACAGAATGGGATGAACAACAATAATAATAATAAAAAGACAAGCAGAGAGACATTTCAAACTTACGTGCTAATTAGCAGTCATTTGATTATTTTGGGCGTAATTACTTATCCATCTATTTTGTTTTGAACATTTTGGGTCTCCCTTCAGGCAAAGCTAGAATGTGTTTTTTTGGGTCTGTTTTGAGTCCTGCGAGGTAAAAGTGTAGGTATGGAAGAGTTCCAATATTCCTCAAACTACAGCACCATAATCTATGAAGTCCCTACTTTAAATATACCAGTGGACACATAGTCTCTATGAGTGTGTGAATCTGTGAAAAATCTCACATTCATTCATCGTTTTTCAGTGTGGCATCCATTGTTACACCTTGTCAGCATTCCATGCAGATGTGTTTTGCATTAGTACACTGTTAACGATGAACACCAAAGGACAGCTAAAAGGCAAACTGAAGTCAAATATTTGTACAATATAGAGTGTCTTAAATTACCTTCAACCCACAGAAAAATGTGTCATCCTCTGTGTAAATGAAAGACTTAATATAAGACAGTCAAAATATAACAAAATACACTTTTTTCCAGTCAATAAAGAGGACAGTAATTGTTCTTTCTGATATGGTAATTGTCTTCACAGAACCTATTGGTCATACTGCCTTGTGGATGCCCGATCCCGTCAGATCTCAGAAGCTAAGCAGGGTTGGGCCTAGTCAGTACCTGTATGGGAGACCATGAGGGAACACCAGGAAGCCTGGGTGAATGCAGTGTGAGTGGTTGGTGGTGGTCGGAGGAGATGATGGTACAGACTGGCAGCCTGGCCTCCGTCAATCTACCTCAGGGCAGCTGTGGCTACATACATAGCTTAGCACCATGGAATGAATGAATAATGCAATGTAAAGTGTCTTTGAGTGTCTAGAAAAGTGCTATATAAAACCAAAACATTATAATAAGATTTGATTATTTTTGACCACGTAGTGCCACACATAAGTATTAAAGTAGTTATTATTATTATTATTATTATTATTATTGGTTTGATTACCATTACAATTAATCAGTTTGTGTACATCACTGCTCCTGGTGTTTTTCATTTGAAAAATAATTAAATATTTAATTTGAGTTGTATTTAACAATGTTATAAACAAAGAAAAATGCAGGTACCAAATGTATTTAATATTGTGAAGGTGGTAATTATGATAGGTCACTACACAATACTGTAATACTGTGATCAGCTTCTCAGTGCAAATATGGAATGAGCAAAGTTAATAAACAACAAAAGTAAAAACTAACTGATGGTACCCATTTAGGAGCCTGAGAAAAACAAAACGTTTACAACGTAACTTTAACAAAGTAACTTTACAGCATTCACATTTGGGCATTATCAGCTCATATTCTCTTTAAGTCTCCAGCCCTTCTCTCTTCATTAGCTTGCTTCATCCTATCTGTTATGGCTTAATTCCTCTTTTTGTGTTAGAAACCATTGAGTGCAATTCCTCTGTTACTAATAGATGTTGATTTTTAGTTCTAAATTGCCTGATGTTCTTTGGTGTCACATTGGTACAATCGTCATTGATTTTGTTAGTGAACAAATACATTTCTAATCTACAAAATATAACAAATCAGCTAATTTGGAAATAACATCCAATTTTCAGCTAACTCAACATAATAATAAAAAATAAGACAATAATATTAGAACGGACTACAAAAAATATTGCAGCTTCTATTAGCATTCCACCTCAGCCAGTGTGGGATTAGCTTGGTGAATTGTGAAAAATCAGTGAGCCCTTCTTTAAACATAGTGTTGAGTGGTAGTGGAGCGGATGATGGGAATGGGACTGCTGGTGTAGAGACGTACGCACACATGAAATTGAAACAGATTACTGGAGAGGTCCTGGGACTTACTCTGAAGCACAACGATACTCTCACTGGTGCAATATACAAACAGTGCTCTTTTAAACACTGGCAGGTACACAGGCATGGCTTTATATGCTGCAGATAGAGTATACATGTACTGCACATGTTTATTCTCAAGCAGTCAGTAGGCTTGTTTTCCTTTTTGTTCAATTGCAGAGAACAGCGGGCCTGTATTAAAATACACTTGTCTTTGAAACAGGGTTTTATTCCTTATTTTCCCTGTTTATTGGTGTAATTTAATTGTTCTTATGAACATAGTAAGTTTGTGTTTTGCCATGTATTAAAACTTGTTCATATAAAAAAAACAGAGTAAAGTCATTTTGACACATGAACCTTTCCTATCTTCCACTTTGATGCTATGGGATCTAATCTGAACAGAAATAGTGTTACCACTGGGTAATGAATTCCAGTTGATTGCACTTTGCCTTTCTTTCAGCTGCATTATGCTAGAGTAAAGAAAACTGAACACCACATCTGTGTTTACTATTGTCTTGATCAATTTTAAATAATGTACATTCCACAGCATTGATTCCATCAGTGGTACAGAGCCATGTTTCATATGCATCACTTTACTGCTCTGATTTTTAACTTAGTCTGCTGTAGTCTTACTTCGCTTCTTTTGGAGCTCCTGTCAGTGAACCTCTAAACCAAGCCCAACAGCAAGGCAGGGACTGTTTGCTAAGGTTATTTTCTCAGATTTTAGAAGGCTCCTTGAAAGCCATTTGAAGGTTTAGACTGTTTGACAGAGTAGTACTCTGTGCCACGCTTCACTGACCTTGAAAGATCAGTGAAACGTCTTCTAACTATTTGAAGAATTGAAATCAGTGAAAGCAAACTGTAGTTCTGATGCAGTATGACAAGATTCTTCTTGTTTTTTTCATAAATATACTTTCTCATTATCAAGTGCAAACTATTTGCTTTTAGTATTTGAAAATTTGTGTTTTCAGCTAATCATCAAGCGTGAATTATAATTCTTGTCTGTGAAGAGTAAAGTATAACAACAACCTGCAGTACTGTAGTCTCTGTTACTGCTTCCACCTCTCTAGTGCCCATTAACAAACCATCAGCAATGGTCAGGTATGAGATCAGGTATGTTCAACCTCGGAATATTAACTCAGCTTGTGAGACATGGCTGTAAATCATTTCCATGTATCCCTCAAATGACCACTTTGGAAATGCACCATACAGTCATCCATATTACTTGTAGTGAACATGCTGTCAAGCTGCCCTTTAATCAATGACCACTGTCCCCACTCATCCAGATAAAAGCAGGTCATAGATTCTGGACTCTGCAAGTCATCATTTAGTTAAGGAAAGCATTCAGAAAGAAACGCATTTCATGTACAGTCCAAGTGTTGTATTATGTTCTCAGTCCTTCACAAAAAGTTCCGAAGGCTGACGGAGTAACAAAATAGTGCGAAATTAAAAATGACTGTGAGTCACAGTTAAAGACTTGACGGTTTTACCGCATCTCTTTTCTTCCCTCTGCCGCCTCAGGGACCGCTGTAGGATGCTGCTGAAATCAGGCTATACACAGAAAGAATTACGCTGATACTGAGCCAAATGTTTCTGCACTGCTAGTGGGCTCGAAGGATTCTGTCCACTTTGATCCAAAGTAACATACAGACATAGAACATAAAACTTTCAATGTTTCATTTTTAAACAAAGTATGTGTGAGATTACTATATAATGAGAATAATAATTATGATTAATGTGATGATAATAGCAAAAACAATAATAATCATAATTATTACTACTATTACTATTATTATCATAATCATCATCATTATTATTACTACTATTATACACTATTAGAAGGACTGCAGCACTCATCTACCAGTGCTGTGTAGACGAGTCATCGTCCTGAAGCAACAGCATTTTTGAAGTCTGAAGCAAGCATTGATTGCTTCAAACATTTGAATTTTTGAGGACAGTAATATAAGACCTGTAGCAACCAATAATGTAATAACTTTGGCCATTTTAAATGTAATAAAACCAATAATGCAATAACCTGGCAATAATGTAGTAAAGTTTTTGAGCCAGTAACCTACATAATATTCTTAAGTTTTTGCTTCTTACATTTGTAAATGAGTGTTTATGTTGTACATTGGAGTTAAGTCTTTTTATAGAGCCAGTCCAGTTACTTAAATACAATTATAATTAAAGACTAAAGCATTTTTCTTTGAGAAATGCTTGAACAAAGTTTTAATGAAATGTTTTCCAAAAAAAAAAAATGTGGTAAATTCATTTGACAATGCAACATCCAACAGAGGCACTGACATGAAATGATGAATTTACATATCCAAGCAAATAAACAGTATCATACAAGTAAGAATGATTCATAAAGTTGATTCAAGAGAGCATGCTGACTGGTTATTAATTCAGGACTATTGAAACATTGGACTGTTTGGTTGAGGGAGAAATAATTATTTACATCCAAGTAAAAAAATAGGAATATTAGAGGATGAGGACTACAGAAGGAAATTTCATTGTAAGCATCAGTATACACAAACTACCTTTAAGCAAATGCATACCTCTATTGCTGTGTTAATTTGTGGAATTGTATACAAAATGATTTAAGGTCTTGTATGAATATCATTCAGTTCAAGTAAATGCATAAAGAAATAATCATTAGACAATATGCAGTTGTAAGCCAAGTTGCTTATCTAACTAAGAGTGCGGTAGTTCAGGCTCACACAGAGCCAGTGCAAGTCACAAGTCCTTTTTCTGTCCAGTCGTTCAGGACTTCAGTCAGGCCACTCAACTGGCACCTTTTGTAACTGAAGTAATGCTCATTCATTCTGCCTGCTCCACTCTCACCACAACATTCTGATACCAGCCTCTACATATCTGAAAATTCCTGCCACAGTTCATCTCCTCTTCGGAGATCTATCACACAGGTAATGAAACTCAATATCTTGGCATTTGTACTAACCTTCTGCCTTTGATCACGTCCGAGGATTTTGATCTGTCTTCAGAGTCATGCTGCATTCTTGTCACTAAAGTGGGCCAGCCTTGCGCAGAAGCCGACAATGACATTTCTGCCATGTCAAGCGTCTGCCAGATGGAAATCTCAACACCTAATCCTGCTCCAGCTCCAGAAGGCCTTGCACCTAACCTTCCCCAGCCATGTCTTTCCCAGGCAAAGTGGCTGTATGTGATGAATTGGGAGTGTCAATGGGCTTAAATATCACAAATACCCTTCCAACCACGAAGCCAGGAGTGTCCAGTCCTGGTCCTCGAGGGCCACTATCTTGCATGTTTTAGATGTTTCCCTCTTCCGATACGCCTGATTCAAATGATCAGCTCATCATCAAGCTCTGCAGAAGTCTGATAACCATCCTGATCATTTGAATGATCTCCACTTGTACACAAGATATGACACGTTTTCTTCATTAGACTATTTTAGAGCCTCTTTCTTAGGATCGTTCACACGATAAAATTTCAACTTTGCGTGCCATCGGATTTACTAAGTATATCCATGTTTCCTTGGGGGTAGTAGATGGCTCCTCTCTTGATTTCTATCAGTGAATTGAAATTAATAATATTAATAATTCTTTTCATGAAATTTTAAGGTCTAGAATTTTAAATACTGAAGAATAATATCAGATCATGATTAGATACAATTGTATATTTAAGAAACAGACAGAATACATTGAGCATTAGAAGGCCCATATTGGACTTATGCACAGGTTTAGAATTTTATTTCTGGGGTCTATTTGAAAAGGTTTACATGCTTTAATGTTCAAACTACACATTGCTTTTCTTACACTGTATGTTGTAGCAGCACCTTTTCTCATGACCACTTGAAAATGCTCCATTTTGCCCCTGTCTCTTTAAAATCTTAGATTTCTCTGATTGGTCAGCTGGCCAACCAAAGTAAGGCAACACTGGTTATGTATCGTAACTCCAGACCTGAATGTAGGATAAGGACGTATTACTACTACCAGAAGTAGCTCTAACGAGGAAATAATGGCGGACATTAAAGAAGGTGCTCATTTTTTTGGGTCTGTGCCAAATAATTTACTAGGCAGGCATTGTGTTACACATGGTGTCATAGATAAGTAATGGAAACAAGAGCCCAGCCTACCACTGAGGTGTTTGAGTCAGGTAAGGAGCAGTGTTTTAACTTCTTTTTGGCATGGACATGGCTATTTAAATTTGTAGACCTTTTACATGCACATAAAAAACAACTATATAACACACTAAGGAAAACCTCAAAAAGCATACATGCTTTTAAAGGTAATGACAGGCTGAATTTGTCTTTTTTTTCACTTTTGTATTTATCTGCTGGCTTCAAAGTAACCAGATTTAAAAGAAATGTGGGCCCACATACTTTATTCCAATGCCCACATACTTTCTTTATTCCAGTTTTTCCCAAAGTGAACCATTCTCTACTCTGAAACACAGCAGCAGCAGCAATGGCACGGCTAAGGACTGTGTGGTTTAGTTAGAGACAAATGGTGGTATGAAGTCTATAATGTGAACAGCAGAAAGAAGCAGTTCTTCCCGAGACTGTGTTTTATTGTATAGTAGTGTGTTGTCCCTTATGGCCTAATCAAACTTTGCAGCAGCAGCAGTTGTAATAGCAGCAGCAGCATCCAGGTAGTTGTATGGATGTTATGGCTGGCTGGGAGAGCTATAACACATGCTGCTGCCATCTCAGTTTTGCTATTATAAAGTTGAGCCGTTAGAGGAGTCCTATTATGGTTATTGATTTGCTTGTTTGCTCGCCACTTGGTGGAAAAACAGCACAAAGAGAGAGATTATTTCCTGCCCCCTTTATATACCATTGCCAAAAGTGACATGGTTGAGAACAGCAAATAGGGGGTCAAGGGAAGAAGCCATGAGAATCTAGTGAATAGAAACATCCTGCTTCACTGAATTTGAGTTGGAAAAGAGACATGCTTATCAATGCAACAATAATACATCCAAAATACAATCCTGCAATGGACTACTCAAGAACCACATTCGGATCTGATTTCTGTTTGCCCTCAATGTCCACCATCAGTGCTGTCTGCACTTACTACCAGGTCACCTGTGTATATGGTGACACTGACATGGTAAAGTTGTTTGGAGGTCGAGCCAGGATCTCATTTCCGATCACCAAGACAGAAAATCAAGCCATTATTAACCCCATAGTGAACCAGCTATGTCCACTTTACAACTTAATTAACAGAGGTGGTGGGATCAGCGACAATCAATTCCTCCCTTTAGGTGCCTACAAGACCTGCATGACCACCCCTCAACCCTCTCCACATACACATGCTTACACACATTACGCATCCACGCTGCTTTTGAGTTTAGTTTTTAGGTTTCTCTTTGAGAAGTTTGGGTTTTGACAGAATTTCACCTGCTGGCAGGCAGACAATATTAAAGTGACAACTCAAACAGCATTTATTATTGGACACAAATGTCTTGCTAAATCTGATACTTTTTAGCCAGTTCCTTTCACCATAACTGTCGATAAGCTTTTCTTAATGCCAACAAATTTAGACATTTTTAGGAACAGATTTGCTGTGAAGGAGTCCTAAAAAAATGTGTTCTTCATTTAATATTTTACTAAAGGGCGATTAAGCATTATAGTGCTAAAAGGTGTTGGTAGGTTCTTCTATCGCCGAAAAGCAGGTGGGGCTGGAAGAGCAGGTCCACATTTGTTGGACTGTAACTTTCAAATGGGTAGTCTTAAAGTAAGTAAAAGAAATTATAGCATGCCAGTGATAGTTGTGTCTTGTGCATGGAGGTTAAAGTCCGAAAGACACAATGCATCTTTTATCATTCATGTATGTTGTGGTAACTCATACTACGCATTTTAATTAGCCTTTAACATCTGTTCTCACACTGTGCTCAGACTGTACATTTGATACTGTACACACTGACTATGTATGCAGAAACTAAATGGGTTTTTCTTCCTTAAACAGATTTTCAGAAGATCTGGTGCTTTGCAATGCAATACTGTGTCTAACTGGGGGAGCAGAATGGGTTTGCCCCAGAGATGTGTTAAGGCTTGTCCAATGACAATTCCAGTGAATTTCTGTTTAAACAAGATGCGAACATATTTGACAAAAAGAAAAAGAGAAATCACTTGACTTTTACCCATTGTCCTACATTATAAACTGAAACCACTTGAACTGCAAGACTGCTGAGCAAAATTTCTGGCATTCCAGACATCCAACCAATCGTTTGACAGCCAGATCGTTGATCATTTAGGAGTTAATCAGGAGTAGCAACCCCCTTAAAACTGTAAGTGAAACAACAGCTGATCTGGCAGAATCTGGCCCTTTTCCAGGAGTGACCAAATCCACAGATTTGTCTGTCTGGCTTTTATGATAATCTGGGGGAGAACTACTGGGTACCAACCTACTTAGTACTACTAGCCGGTCTACTGTTACTAATTCTGAGATGCCTTGCTCGCTTAGGAGATTTATGTTTGGATAAATGTCCCTTCAGATAGCATCTGCTGTGAAGACTAACAGTAAACCAATTGTGAACACAACTACTAAAAATGGGGAAAAAAAGGACAAAAAAGGAATGTGAAGTGACAGAGTAAACGTATTTAAAGTACAACTTTATTTATTTTAAGTATCCAAAGTAAATGTAATTATTATGCAAGAAGGTCACCCTCATTGTGTAGTTCATTCTCTAACAATACATCATATTTTATAAGATCATTATATGTTTTCAGGGCTGTAACTACTATTGCAGACACTGAGGTCATTAATCATGTGAGCAAAGTCACAGGTGTTAATGATGTAAGTGATAGCTTTATTGTATTAAAGTATCCCATTAAACAGTGACTTTGTGACAAAGATCCAACCAGAACAATACTCAGACTCAGACTCAGACTACCACTATACTGAAGCCGCTAAATGGAATTCAGGCATTTTTCATTGTATTGAATACACCTGTGCCCTTCCTACTGTGAAATGTCAAAATGTCAAATAGTATACTTGTCACTCAATGACAGGACACACCTTGAGCCTTGAGCTACACAAGCACTTCAGTGATTGAGTTACAATCTCTCTGCCCTTGATCAGATGTACTTAGTTACTTTTCACCACAGTCAACATACTTCTCTATGTATATGTGATTGACACAAGACTTTTGTTGCCACTGGTTGCTTCAGTCCCTTAATATTTTTGACAGAGATGACTCTGTAAAGACAATGAATGTGCTTATATACTGAAATATTTGACCTTGCTATTTGCAGATATCCCTGATAATATGGTAGATTGCTGGTTGTAATCTAGCACATGCATTTACATGACACCACAGAGCAGGGCTTAGGTGGCCTGAATGTTAAACACAGTGAACCAGCACTCCAATACTGGGATCCAGGCCAAACTGGTCCCAGTGTGTCTGTTGGATGGAGCTTTGGGAGGCCTGGCAGCCTGTTTTCAGGCTGGCACACACCCTGACCTCTGGCATATGGTACATGTACCCAGCCTGCTGGCTTATTTGACACCCACTGACCTGGACTGTAACAATAGCAAGGTTTGAACAAGGTCTCTATCCTTGAGTTATAAGAAAAAAAAAAAATTCTGCTGTCTCATAATTTCTGACTTCATTCTACAAATGATCCCAAAACTCATGTTCAGTGGCAAAAGCTACAATCTGCTAATCCACATTAGTGTAGGCCATAGTTAAAATCATTTGTATTTAATTTAATATTCAGCTTCAGAAAAATGTTGAAATGTGAAGTTTTAATTCAACCGTCTTAACAACTGCTGAGTGTACTGACATGAATGTATTTCCCAAATAGGAGAAATTATGAGCAACCTGAGTGAGCGTCTAATGTATTATTCTGCACAATACTTTCTTTGTGACCTGAAATACCTGAAAAACAATCAATCCCATTAACCTCAGTGGTACATTGTGTTGGCAGTAGTTAGTAATGTTAATTAAAATGCTAGCACACATCACAAACAAAACCAAGAGATGGAACAATCACCAGAAAACACACACACAAAAAAAACGAATCAAGATTTATGCAAGAATTAAAAATTGCCCTCGAAGTAAATGCTGAACAATTGTTATGAAACAAAAGTAGCAGAGGAACTATCAGCAAAGGTAGGTGAAGTGTTCTTACCAGTGCTGTCATCATAAACCACAGTGACCGTCTTCCACTTGAAGAAGTGGACCAGGTCCAGGATGGCCCGGCTCAGGGAGGAGAAGTCTGGATAGAGGCTTACGTAGAACACATCTCTGTTGTCTGATACCTGGTGCTTCCACTTGGTCTGGATGTGTGGGACCCCCAGCGCATTGCAAATGGACTGGACCGCATTAGCAGAGGAACTGTGTGAGGGACCGAATATAGCTGCCACCCCAAGAGAAAGCTGGTCACAAGCTAGAGAGGGGAAAAATTGACTAGTTAGCAGCCTTCTCCCACAATCCTGTCTATCAAAAATAAATAATGTTCCTCTGCAGCTGAATTATAGTTACAGTTACATTTTCAGGGAAACATATTTTTGTCCAGTAAGGTAGCTGAATGACAGAGCCTCGAAGAGGACCAGAAAAGTCTGCATGAGGATGTTGTTTTGGGAGGTGGTGGTGGCAAGTTTTTCACAGAACTACTTTTAGCTTAAGTTCCATTTTAAGTGACTGTTTGGTTTGGTCTAGGCAACAAAAATACTTGATTAAGATGAGGCAAATATCATGCTTTGAGTTAAATATAACCCTTTCAAATAAAGGTTCCATCCATTTTCTGGGTTATCGAACTGACAAGACCCCCCATTTCAAGTGACAGTTGGAAAACCATACAATGGATCTGTGACACAAACATAATCTGGGAGAAAATACGTTACCCTCACTACGAAATTGAAGATGTAGTTCATAATTCTTGGAAGAAAGGGTTGCCTACTGGGATGTACTACACCATGTTATAATGACCTGTGTTTCATCGTCGACCACTGGTTGTGGATCCGATCCCCCAGCAGAGTGAGTCAAAACTGCAAGAGGCTGCAGGAGACTACTAGAGGTAGGTAGAACCTGTTTCCTTTCCTGATGTTGGCAATAAAGGTATTTAATGTATGTAACTGGCTCTTTATAGTTGGTTTGGCCTTAAAAAATATGTGGCAATTAAATCCGCTAGACCTACCATTACAACAATAAAAGTGTATTAATCTGCCATTGAAATGCACAAATGTACATGCATGCATCGTCTCCTGTGTGACTGACATTTGCTGATATTAGAAGAGTTTAGTTTGGAAATTGCTTAACCTTTTTAAAGTTAAATTGTATATTTGTAATCTCTTTTTCAAGACCTGTAACCTCACAAGAATCCATGGTAATGTTGTCAGAATGTACAGAGAGATGGACAAACACATGTTGAAAATGGTTGACAAATGGAACAAAACCAGCCTCAATGAAAGCCTAGTTTATATTAAAAGCTTATCAGAGTGTATTAGACAAGATGGACAGACAAAACAAACAAACGCAAACATGCTGTATTTATATGGGAAAAATATTGCATTGAGTTTTGCTTGGCCCTTTCCTGTTTCAGCATGATAATGCCCTTTGCATTAAGCAAGCTTCATTAAAAAACGTTTCCCCTTTCTCTAGAGAAAGTGGCCTGCATAGAGGACTGACTTTGACCCCATCCAACACCACTGAAATGAATAGGAATCACTTATGATTTTTTTCAGTGGGAATGGGAGCAAATCTCTAAACATAAGTATAGTTTTTCCAGGCTTTTGGGATAAATTGTCCACATATTTTTGACCATGTAGTTTGTAAAGATGTGCATAGATATGCATATATTCTATGCTGTTGAAATATCAGCTGATATCAATGACACAACCTGTAGTATGTTACATTTCCGAAAAACAAAGCTCAAGGTGTGGCTGAGGTCAGTTTGAGCTTGCTCTCGGTTAGTTGCATTTGAATGAAACGTCACACACATACAAACAACTGCACATCTTCGTATTAGCTTGACTGTGCACTGTAATTACCTTATTTGATATAAGGGAGTTGGGTAAATCACTAAGACAGGATATAATGGCCCGTAATTGATAAGAGACTTGAAATGTCAGCCTGATGCACACACAAAACTGATAGATTATAGCACTTTATTGGCTGTCTCGAGGGGCCAAACAGGTCTTTGAATTACTGCCGCTGAGTCATTACCTGGAACCAATCAATTCTCTCTGTTTACATTTGAAGTGCTCAGCCATTCCTCCCTCGCCTGATTATAATTGTCACAATCTAAGCCACTGCAGATCACAAGCCTGGGGACTTTATTTACAATGCAAAACAGCCTTGGCATACTATATGTGCACACACACACACACACACACACACACACACACACACACACACACACATACATACATATATATATATATATATACATATATATATATATATATATATATATACATACATACACACACACTCACACACATATATGTGTGTGTGTACACACATATATATATATATGTGTGTGTGTGTGTAAAATAACACAATATTAACATATTAGCATTTTAGCATTGTTGTGAAGAAAACTGGGATTCATTTTGTCCTCTACCTTTACAGACCTTCCAGGGCCTGCTGTTGAGAAGCACTAAAACTGTGATGCTGCTGCCACTGTCCTTCACGGTTGGAATAATGTGTTTGTGATGATGTGCAGTGTTTGGTGTCTGCCCAACACAACTGCACATCATCCTTAACCTTTGATGGCCAGAAAGGTTAATTTAGGTCTCATCAGACCAAAGAATCTTTTTCCAGTTGACTTCAGAATGTCCCACATACCTTCCGGTGAATTCTAATTTACCTTCAATATAAACTTTTTTCAACATTGACTTTTTCTTTGCCACTATTCCATAAAACTTTGACTGGTGAAAACAGGCAATTGTTGAAGTTGTCTTGATGGCCTTCCTGGTCTTTCTCTTCTACGGTCACTCGGTTTTTGAGGACAGCCTGCTCTTGGCAGATTTACGCATGCACCATATTCCTTCCATTTCTTAATGTTGGATTTAACTGTACTCCACAGGATATTCAGGGATGTGTCAATTTTCTTGACTATCCCGACTAGTGCCTTTCAAAAAAACCTTTCACAGAGTTGCAAGGAGTATCTTCACAGTGAAGTTATAGCCAGATGTTCTAGCCAGTTATTTTACATTTTAAAATTTTTACATTTAAATTTATTTCCAAGAGCATTCAGAAAACACATCAGTACCTTTCCTGGAGGCTTCAAAGCTGTCGTAGATGTTTATCCTTTGAATGTCGTAGGTCAGCGTGGTGTTTGGCAGTAGGGTTCTGTTCCTGTTGATTGTGTTTAAAGCAAATTTAAAGGCTAGCTCCTCAGCACCAGATGGGCCGCTTTCGATGGACTCAAATATCCCCCCTGTCAAAGAAGAAGACACATGTGATTAGTAACTGTTAAACTGAAAAGAAGCAATAGTGTTAACTACATGGAGCGTTCTCTTACACTAATAACTAAAGACAGAAGAAGTACCCCCATCAAACTGATGTTTCCAGAAACATGGCTGTAAAAACAAAAACACTTTAAAGAAAAGGATATTTTCAAAAGAAATCCTCAGTTACTGCCGTCCAAAAGATGTGATTCTTACTCCACAATCCAAACACATGACTTAATTTTTCATTTGGTCGCTACATCATTATAAACAGGAGCCCTCTGGAAATGTTTTACTTACAATGCCGCCGTGCCCTCACCAATCACCTGTCAACAAAACCCAGCTGTTTCCTGAATCGTTACTTACTCATGGCTAAAATTAGAAATCCAGCAAATTAGACAGCTCGTAAAATATGGAGCTACTCAAATTTACTCCTTAAGTCAAAGCAAAGGGCTAAACTTTGTAGTTTACCATGGGGCAGTGTTCTTTTTAGAAGTTAGAAATGACCGTCTAGCTCCAACACATTCCACTTAAGACACAACTGAAATAAATGTTCCTTCCAAGTTCTTGCAAACATGCTAACCACCCAAAATGTCAAGGGCAAAGAGGCACTGGACCACCCCAGTAGTAATAGTAACATCTTTCAAATTTAATCTGTGATCACTTCGTTGTAATGATTGTGCCATAACACACAAAAAATACACTACAATATTCAGCTCCTTCATTACAGTTATTAACAAAAAAAGAATGAACTCTAAAGAAAATAATAATAATAATAATGACAATACATTACGTATACAGACATCTGTCCTTTGGCACTTTCTATTTCTGGAATCTACACTTCATATACTTCTTCAGCTAACTCAAACACATTCAATAAGATGCACCATCTCTAATAAATAACCTTAGTGCTATTAAAATCTGCTGAACCTTTTGCTCCAGTCATTAAGCACAGTCCCCTTTGTAATGTAGTAGCTGAATTTGTGGTATTGTGAAAGTCAGAACTGATGACAGGTCAGCTTAATATAAATAGTCTGGGGAGCGCTGGTAATCAATAGAGCTGTGATGGAAGGAAGTTGCTGGCTCAGAGTGTTTTTACACACTGTAAAGTTTTCTTTGAATTAATATTCTCTGTACTTATTAAACTGTGAAGTGTTTGCAAAGTAAATGGCTTAAGGTCAATGTTAGTAGCACAGGTTTTTACATACAATATATTTTCTGGAAAATTATTTCTGAAAATAATGAAGTGGTTTTGTTTGTGTATGCCAAAAACAACAAATGCATGTACGATACAGGGTAGGCATTTTAGGCATGTTAGATGTGTAGGTCTGACGTAATAAAGTGCACTTATACTTACATGATTTCTGAGCATATTTAAGGATGTGTATCTTTGAAGGACACCACATACTGATATTGCTGTAAAGAGAAGGTGCTGATATCAGTATGTTTGTGATGTTTTCGTTTTCTAATTTGACAGACTTTTGACTTTAGTAAGAATAGGTACACATTTTGAGGCAAAATGCATCGATCTGGTTCATAAGGCAAGCTTGGAGATTGGACAGTTATTACCAAACTGTTCTGAAACAGTACTGGACTGCTTGTCTTGTGCTTTTTTGTGTGCATATAAGACTCATTAATAAATAGATGAAATTCGTAATCCAGTTGTTCACATTTGTTCTGAATATTCAACCAGAGGAGTCCAGGCATCAAAGCCTCGGAAGTGTTCCAACAGCTAACATCTTCTATGAAGAAAATATAAAAAAGTGGAAACTGAATCATAACAAAGTGAGCTTTTAATATCCTTGTACTGAAAAGAATGACCCATTATCCTCATGACAGCAGAAGCAACTTGATCCAGGGAAGATTCAAAAACCATAATGCTTCCAGTATGAAGCCCTGTGAAACACTTTTCTTCAGAAAGCCAGTGAAGTGTTTTTAAAAGTGTGGGCCTTCACAGCTACAGCCCTCCAGTGAATACTTCTGACAGGCAGCAGATGAATGGACCAAGAGGAGGCTTAGAGAGTTGGGGGGGTGGGGGTTCTGTGATCATTGTACTCTGATTGGCCAGTGAATCAATCAATCAAGCCCTTGGGAAGGAGAAGAATGGTGAGAGAATGAAGTGTTTTGTTTAGGTTAGCCCTATGGCCAGGCCCTGCTGGCTCAGTGTCAGTCAAAGGTAACCTGCACTCTGTGCTTTATTTACTCCAACTAAAAGCCCTCTGCAGAACCTTCAAGTCCAGATGCAATCTGTTCACACAATGGCACAATTACTGCAGTTCCCTCTCGTCACTGGCGGTTACGACTGAACAGGCTGACTCAAATCAGTGCTTCCTTAGTGATTTCACTGGTGAAATCATTAACAATGCTCTTTATCCAGGTAGATTTATTTTGTCTATATGTTGGAGGCTAAAGAAATATCTAAACAGAAAGACTTCTGACAGCAGCTGAACCACAAGAAGTTTCCACTTTCATTAGTATTCTTCTCATGGGAGAGCCCTATTTTGCATGCCATAATGAGTTTGAAGGAATTAATAAGCATCAGTTAAGCGGGATGTACTATAATTGGAAAGCTGAGCGTTTGGAATGGCTGCATTCACACATGACACACATTTCCCACTAAGAATATATACAATTCAACTGAAAGGAATCTCACTTGTTAATTTTGAGATGAATCACTCCAGAAAGGTGAATCGTTGTTAGAGAGGTGACTGTCTAAGTAGGGAAGTCTGAACAGAGATAGACTAATGAGAAAGATTCCCGCTTGTCTGTGTGGGACACCAAGATATGGAAATGAAGTAGAACAAGTGAGATGAATATAGAAGGAAGGAGGAAGAAAATCCACCACTGAGGACATTATGTTTTTATCATCTTACTGAGAGTTAGTCTGGGGTTATAATTGGGATTAGTTTTTTAGATCCAAAATTATTATATTCCAAACTTTTCTGTAGAAATTCTATTTCCCACTTCTTTCTCGGAATACAAGTTCATTAATTTGCTGGGGGGGAAGGTCATACTAGCTGTTCTGCTGGCACCACAATCCTGATACAGTATCAGACAGCAGTAGACTTGACTTGAAAAGCCAATGCCACTGAGCATAATCCAGGCAGCCATCACAATTACAATAAATGCAAAAATGAATTAGTGGAGTTAGATGTGGTGTTCTCCCAATGTCATTGTTATATTTATTTTACATCTAAGAGCATGTAAAATAGAAAAAAAATAGATTCAATTCCCCTGCCTCCCACATGTCGAAGTGTCCCTGGGCTAGACACTGAACCAAAGTTGCCACTGATGTCACCATTGTATGAAAGTGTATGTGGATGGGTGAATGAGAAACATATAGTAAAGCGCTTTGAGTCCAGTAAGGTAGAAAGGTGCTAGACCATTTACCACAAAGACTGACAGGTGACACTAAGCCATTAAGACGCTGTCCTGCCTGTGGAGACATATGTCCTGTAAGCACAAAGCAATGTCTCCATCAGGACATGTATCAACCCCTTTTCCCGCCTCTCTTCATGAGTTATAAATGATTATATATGACTTGAAAGCACTAAATTCAGTGTAATCAATAAAATGCTAAAGAACAGTCGGACAGTGTTTGCCAGGCAGGTGTTGGCATTAGTAGAAATCTGTACTTCCTTTTCAGGAACACTCCATGTTTTACAAGACTGTACAACCCAACAAACAAAGAATTGCAGTGCAGGTATGTTAGGGCATTTGGTACCGTCAGGTATTTACCAAATTGTAAGATGGAAATTTTAAAGTTGTGGACCAACGAACCAAAATCACCTTTCCACTGTGAAAAAAATTCAGTAATAAGCAGAAATTTTATTTTTCAATTTCTGTACAGTATGACAAGTAGATGATGACATGGGAGATGATTTTCATTCCTATCCCATTCCACTCCAAAAAAAAACTCTTCTCCTCAATCCTGAACTTAAATTAATTAATTAATTAATTAATTAAATGCTGTTCCTGACATGCAGTGATTCTGATGTGATTTTCTTTCCATTGTTTTTTTTAGTTTACTGTGTGTTTTTTGCCAGTACACTGACAGTGATGAGAGCACTGGTTCAGTTGTGGTAACATTGGCATTATGGATAACAAGCAGCCAGCTGTCGAGCAGACGTGAGAGAAAGGCAAAGAAAAAAGACAACAGAAGGGCTAGCAATTAGTTGTTATTATGATATCCATCCTGCACACTGTTTTCATGTCTTGTCCCAGTCATATGATGAATAGTGACATTTACCCCCATCCTATGGGAATCCCACAGAAATCCCCTGACACACAGGATTTTTGAAAAAATGCCAAGCCCACACGATCTGCCGCTTCTTTGTTGTGGAACAAAGTTGGACAACCCATTTTCATTCTTCTTAATGTGTATCATCATTACTGAGTAATCATTTTAATCTCTG
Organism: Dascyllus trimaculatus; assembly: GCA_024666655.1. Taxonomy (NCBI): domain Eukaryota; kingdom Metazoa; phylum Chordata; class Actinopteri; family Pomacentridae; genus Dascyllus; species Dascyllus trimaculatus. The sequence goes on along the minus strand of CM045451.1, from coordinate 35,800,387 downwards.
TAATTAATATATCTATATATATATATATATACACACACACACACACACACACACATATATATATATATATATATATATATATATGTATATATGTATATATATATATTCTATAAAGATACATGCTGTACTATTAATCATTTTAACTTTCAAAAATCTTGAAATATGGCTCAGGCAGTCAGTTGTCAGTTGATATCAGTATTGCTATTGGGTTTGTTAAAATAGCTCTAACTGTCTGTTGCACTCCTACTCCTCGTACTTGAGTGGGAAAAGGCCATGTTGAGCTAAAAAACTGATAGACTTAGAGGTTCAGCAGAGTTCAAAGGCAGATTTACATCAAATGTGGATATAAATACCATACAGTTCCTGATTCAAATTGATTTTATCACAAGAGCAATGCCGGACTTCCACAGCTTAACAAATCTGCCATTGAAAGAAAATGAATCTTACCCAATCTGAATCACTGCTGACACCATGATCAATACTCTGTATGTCACAGTGAAGTGCAAACACAACTCCTGGTGATTTCAAAGACACAGTAACAAACAAATTAACAATGTATGTTTGCTGTGATTGGCTAACTGCCTTGGCAGTATGAAATAAAGAGAGGACTTCTAGTACTCCTCTAAACCCTTCGAGTGAGTTCATGAGCAACATATCATCCTAGTTCTTCTCTATGAAGTGAATAAAGGCCCTCGCTAATCTTCACTGGGTTGTAACTCAGGGCCCTACAAGGCTATGAGCTGGTCTTTTCCACTGTCTCCCTGGCAGACCCTGCATACACCAGAGATCATCCATCTCAATTTTCTTTCTCAAAAAACAGACATGAATTAATAGTAAATCCTGCTTCAGCTCATCGTTTCTGTTGAGTGAAAATTATTTATGAGGGAAACTATGCTTGGTTCCCCCAGTAACTCCACCCACCATCAGCACCTTAGTCCCTGTCTGCTGTTGACAGCTTGATGGCGATCAGTGTCAGAATATCAGTGCTGCAGAACGGGAAGTGTAGCATGACGAGCTCCGAGAGCATGTTCCATCTTTATCACAGCTGAGGCTCTGCTGCAGTAGACAGGGTTTTGTGGGGGGGGAGGAGAGGGCTCCGAGGAAAGGAAGAGGCCAGATGGAGGCGATAAGAAAAACATGCAAGGGCAATGGGATGTGAGAATCCAAAACATAAATAAACAGATAAATAATGATGGAAATGATTGAGGACAAAAGGCTGGTGTTTTCCATAAGAAAAAAAACATCTGAAATTGTAAACAGTTCCCACTTGTATGGTGCTTCTTTAAGCATAGGTTCCCAATGCACTTAACAATGTGTTTCTCATTCACCCATTCACACACACACCAATGGTGGCAGAAGCTCTGAATCACTTGACACAAATAAAAATATGTATGAGATGACTGGACAAATTAAGTTTTTCCAGTGGGGTTGTTTTTTAATGGGAGGATTACATGAATGTTACAGGACCTGTTTAATTTAAATTCTCCAAAGAAGTGGCACCATACAACCATACAAAGAGGAAGTCACAGAGTGCAAATACACCATATGGCTACTGATGAAGTAATGCAGACCATATTGTATCTGGAGGAGGCACTTGATGAATGGTGCTGAGATAGCATTTATGTTTTTATCACCCAACTGCAGTAGCAATATGGATATTGGAAAACAAAACAAAAACAAAACAAAAAACATTGCTTGCATGACCAGCTAAATCACAAATGTTCGATATCTTTTCTTGCCAAGTCACCACACTGGTTATTACTCAACATTTTTTAGTTTTTGTTAGTCTCAATTAACATGCCTATGATCTTAAACCTGACTTTAACCTTTTGTAAAGTGGCTTAAAATGTGCAGAGTTTTACTGTGGAGCAATATGATATAATTTAATAAACTACAAATATGCTGAGTAAAATAACTGAAATGTTAACAAATGGTGAGTATTCCAAGACAATAATGTGTCTAATTAATCAAGTCCTTCACACTTAAACCTTTAAATCATGATAATAGTCATTCTTACATCTAAGCCATCATCCAGTAACTGGAGGATAAGGGGTCAGGAGCAAATACGCTTTCAAACTTTCAGTAGTTTATTGCACATTTCAATATTTTAATTGAGGAATTTAATAATGCAATATTGTGACTTGTTTAGTCTGTATTGTGTCTCTCACAAGAGCCTGTACAGGATTTGCACAGGCTCCTGTGAATTAGTTTCTCAGAGTGGCGTCATTATTATTCAATGGTCTGTTTGTGCTGAGCAGTTTGTACCTTTTTCATACAAGATCAACAGCAGAATGCTTTCAATACTTCAGGGAGCTGTCTGCAGCAGTTGAGGGAGGTTTTGAAGGAAAAGATTGAAGATGCTTTCACACAGTGAACCACTTGAGAATTGCAACTAGGTTGTTGTATTTATTCTATCATCTGTCCTTTGTTCAGCTCTCTTTCCTCTTTCTGCTACCATCTTCCTCTACTTTGTTTTTTCTCTTTCCTGTTTTTTTCAGTGTCTTGTTCTTGTGACACCCTATGAGTGCAGATTACTGCAACAGATATAATTGTGTAATGTGTAATTTCCCTCTCTTTCTCATAATAGAAAATCTTAGGAGTGCTCTGCTCGGCACTTTCACAAATGTCAGTGCTTCGCAGCCATTGTCAAGCACTTGCAGAGATACAAAATGTCAGCCTCTTTCTTCAGTCACAGCCTTTGTGAACTGCTCACATCTGGAAATGTCAATGAGCAAACCACAATGGGAGGGAGCAGATTCTTGGAAGCAGAAAGAACAGCACACTCCAATCCACTATTAAGATCTACTGTAGAGTCTTGGTCACCCAATACAAAAACCTCTTTCACTGTGCTGCCACAGACCTGTGACCCGTACCAGCACTCATGGAAGGTGAAAGCCACACACATTTATTTGATGTATCTACATGCTTGCGAAAATAGATAAGGTAAAGAGTTAAAGTTCACACATATGTTAGGATTTGTGCTGCATTTCTGTAGATATGAGACCAAAAAGAGTCCTCTCACTGATGACTGCTCACCCAGTGAAAAGGGCTCGGTAAGTCAGAATATTTACTTCACATGTAGTAATGCTTTTCTGAAATTGTTATCTCACTAAATAAAGTATTGCTTGAGCTGCACTAGTCTGGCAGTCTTCAATCAGGATTAATATCTCGACAAGTATGCCTTTGTGGAACAGAATGTTAAGTTGCCTGAATTTAATCCAGTATCTGTAGCATTAATCATTAATGAAGTTAATCTGGACTTCCACCACATTACACTGGAATGTTTCAACTCTCAAAAATACAATGCTGTCACTGAAAAAGCCAGTTGTTAGAGGACAGGCACAAAACACAGCTTTGTTCTGTCCTCCATATGTACAGTTAGCTAATTTCCTGTGTGCTGAGGTGGGCATTCCAGAATTCCACTCCAGAACGGGGCGGCTACCCCCATTAATTTGCGAGAAGATACAGTTTGCGAACAGCGCAGGGAGTAAATCGTATTATTTCTCTCCTTTCTACCTCTACATATGGGGATCTATTTGCTTAACAATGATAACAATCCCTGCAGCTTAACTCACCCTCTTTGGACCAATATTCTGAACAGCATGTTTTCTCCCTCTCTTTTTAATGAGTAGCTTTGGTTTTGAACTGAGCAGAGGCTTATTGATTTTCTGTACCCAGACGAGTGTGCGATATTATCTCAAGTAAAGGGGAAAAATGAGGGAGATGAGGGGTCAGGGGCACATTCCTCCCGAGGCGATTTTCTCCCAGTGCACCAGCATGATGCCCCTTGACCCCTTCATTGTGATGTAATCCCAGTCCGTTTAAGGGATCAGCTGGGGCTCTGATGCGATATGAAGCAGTCTCAACAGAGTCATTGATTTAGCAAAGGGGGAAAATCAGCCAGTGATTTTGTTGGGCACAAACACAGCCTTTCTTCACTGTCAATGATTCAGATTAATTAAGGTATACACTTCCTGATGGCTCCGGTGCAGAGTTGTCTATAAACTCTCCCAGCCGTAATGGGATCAATAGTGGATCTTTAATGCCCTGAATAAAGGCTCCTCAAGTCACTCAGGAGTCTTGGATCTTACATGCCCCGTGTTTCTTCCCTTGTATATCCACCCTACTTTCCTGTTTCCACCTTGCATATTTCCAATGTCCTGAAAATAGTTAGACAGCAGATTTTTAATTGAAGCCTTTCCTCCCTGAAGTCCAAGTTGGTTCATTTCGGCCTTATGCAGATGTGTTACTAACTAAATTTGAGGATGTTTCTTCAGGTGGACAATTTAAAATAACCTTGGATTTAGGGGTTAAGCTGCCGGTACTCAGTAATTTGTTCCAGTCTTCCCTTTACATGGCCACCAAAGAAGTTGTGTTTATAAAAACTCTCATAATGGTGAAGAAAATAAAGTTAAAGTTGAATAATCATTACTAATAAGGTAAATGAATCAGGCTTACAAACCCAACATGGACATACTTACTCTATGCGTGTTGCAGCCAGACCAGGACCATGAGCAGAGAACAACATCTGTCTCCTTAGCTGCTAAATGCTCATCTAAGTGCACCAGCTAGTGCCCAGCTGTTTCTATCTGCAGTTTGATGCTGAGAACACAGCCCAGCGGGGTTAAAATTTAAATATTTTTTCTAACTGTAAAACAGCTGCCCACTGCTCCTGGAAAAAAAGAAAACTCATGAGATCACTGAACTACAGCAGTGAAGTTGGGGGATGCAACTAAAATAATGACATCAGGTGAGTGTGTGATAAATCTGTGCAGGTGTGTTACTACAAGTGATCCTTCATACTTTACACATTAGATCATTGTTAATAATGAAAAAAAACGGATTATACCACCTTTAAACTGAATCGTGAATTTTGCATTAGCATCAGAGAAACATCATTGTCCCTCACAAAGAAACAAAGTGTTGCCTTTAATGTAACTTAGAAATAGAAAAGACCCCAGTGGGATCTGAGTGTTCAGTATCACTACATTCTTTTACAGATAACTGGAAAGAAGAGAAATGGAAAGGTGAGCTATTTCACTTGCATTTGATTGATGTAGAGCTCTAAATCTGTGCAATAACCCAGTGGCTGGGCTGGAGGAAGAGATTGCACATGGAGAAAAAAACAAGTGGGAAAAGCCAAATGAAGCCCTCTTCTTTAATCATCCATAGAGTTATTCTACACACATCTATTCTCATGTTCCAGATTAATTTTCCAGTGAATTGCAGCCAAGACCTATTTGTTATTAGACATATTTTTAAAAGCAGGAAGTAGGAAAATTGAACCTGGGATCTGCAGCCTGGCTTTTCATTTTGTGCTTCTTCTGTGAATCGTAGAGGGATAGAAATGGTTGGAGAGGTACACAACATGCTTCTCAGATAATGAGAAAACAAAAAGGGGAGCAAATCAAATGTACAGAAATTCTATTTACTGCAGGGAGAAAACAGCACTGTCAAGTGTGCGCTGAATTATAATGTCAAAAAATATAATTCAGACGATGTGATAACACAGAGAATGGGGCGCCTGTTAAACAAATCTCCTCACATCTGCGCTGTTCATCTAGAGCTGCTCTCAGGGTCAAACTTTAAGCACATCCAGCATGTTTGTGTGAGCAGGAGAAGAATGTGCGCATGTGCACAACTAAAGCTGAGGTATTTCACTGGCACAGCTATTCCCTGTCGCACAAATGGTTTATTCTGTAAATGTGCTGTCACATTTAACCTGTTAGTGTCTTGTTTGAATAACTTTTCAAGGCGAAATGGACACCTCACTGGGTCAAACCTAGTACCATTTCCATCAGACGACGATCTGAACAAAACAACATGAAGGCTTCAGCAGGGACACATTTATACTCTCTGAGGTACTTAGCACGTAATCTCATTTCAACGTGTCAGGAGCAGCAAAATACATTTGTCATTATATGATCATTTCTAATTCATGAGGTAGTTACTTTAATTACTCGAACAATACTGTAAATGAGTCAGTATTAAGTTTGCATATTATTCAGGTCCATCTATAAAAGAGTTTCAAGCAATGCAGTTCTGTGTGTCATTGTGGCTCTATTTTATTGAAATGCATATCGATGCATAGATAGTTGTGTCATATTTTTTTTATCATTTATCTAGCCATCATCATCAGCAGCAGCTTATCTATCCTCATTAAACAAATTCCATTGTCATTTCTTGAGCTGTTGCAAAGCCACCCTGTGACTGGTGCAGCTGTTTTAGAGACAGTTCTGGGACTGAATGAAAGTTCATCAACACACCCTATACACTCCCCTTCACCCAACCCTTTTGCACTTTGCTCTGTGTTACTGCACCTACACTACATGAAGCAAAATTGCAATGCTTGTACAATTAAAATAAGGCTCAAACTTATACAAACAGTTTCATTTTTAAGTTTCATTTCTACCAAGTCTTAGATATTATAATATGATGTTGCACTAAACACTGTAACTTTAGCATGTCAGATTCTCCATTAGTAGTTCCTATTTGGCTATCACCATACATGTGCTGACAGCTATCACTGGATGATTTTGAAGAAAATTTAAAAATGTGATGGTTCTCAAGCAAATTCTTTTGGAATGATTTATGGGCTTTCATGTGTGATGGAATTGACGACGATTTCCCTAGAGAGTGTACGTCACACCAAGTCCAAAATAGATGTATCACATCTGTGAGTTTAGATTTAAGTGAGTAAAGACGCAAACTCCTGACACTAACTGTGGCAGTGTTCCTGCTGTATCTTTGATCATGTTGCGAAAGCAGCCAAACTACAAAAACTTGTTTTTTGTTGTTTTTAGAACACCTGCATTCACCTGGCCTTTTCACCTCACATGGTATGTTTGCCTCACATTTCTTCCTCCAGTCGTCTTTTTATAGATGAAAACTGCCTCGAAGGTACTAAAGTTGGCCAGGTTTTAACAACTAAAAGAGTCCCCAATTGTGCAGAAAATTGCCTCACCTGGCAACACTGCCTTCAACTACAAAATAAGTTTTTAAATCCTATCACTGATGCAGCCAGAGAAGAGAAAACCCTTCTTTCTTCATGTATTTATTTTCTCACTCACGACTGTTCTTCACACTGCTTCCTTCATGGAGAGCTACAGAATACTGCACAAGCTGTAGAGCCACATAACATGAAGAACTATGCTCAACCCTTCTGTCCTGCCATGTTTTACCCAGCCAACAGAAAACATCCCCCAGAACTGACATTTGTTTAAAAGCCAGACAGCAGCGCTTTAACAGAAAGATTAAGCCAGCAATGTTTCTATGTCAAAAGGCTTTTTATTCAGAGCAAACTGAATCAAACTGAAATCAGAGTATTTCTTAGGAAGGCATTGACAAGACTGTTGTTGATTAAACCGGGGATCTTATCAGTTATCCTAGGCCGCATCTAAAACCTGACACCTCAGTGTGCCTGTCATGTGCACATATTGTGTTTCTCAGTGCTGTACACATCCTTTCTAAGGGCTAGCACACTAAGACAATCGTGTTTCAATGCAATTCCCATTTAGCAAGCAGCTCTCTCTCTTTGCTCAGATACCCTGCCTTTATTGTGTCAACTTCCCATATAATGAAATCACCCTGCAGACTCAAGGTCACAGCCTGTTTGGCTTCATGGAATTTTCTGATTCTCTATCTAAGGTAGAGGGCATGCTGATTGCTTTGTCTCCCAGATCCCAACAGGTTCTCTAGGAATCTGGGAGACAGATCCAACGACTGATGGATGGATGATAGATGCAGTGGAACAATCTGCCTCGGCTCTTTAATGAACTTGTTCCATTTGATCCACCGTGCGGAACTGAGCAGAGGCCCAGACTTAACCCTTCCATTATTGCAACCTGTGTACCCTGTTTTAAACGGGACACAGATTTCTGAGTCATTTCTGTTTTTTCCTAACATTTTGTCAAGAGGATGATTGCCTTTAAAATAAACCTTCTGCCCCATACCCACAACACATAGACCAAAATGAGAATTTCTCAGTCTCCCATTTACACACACTTAGAGCTCTGTGTCCTGCCCAAGGACACTTACATATTATAAGGTTGGGTTTATGTATGCAAACAGCATGATTAGAGTTAGTGTTAGACAACACTGAACACCTGCAAGAAATGGAAAACGAAGAGTGTCACATTTGTTGATCAGTTTTTAATATTATGTTGACCAAATATCACTGTAAACTATGTTTCTAAGGTTTTGTTGTACTAATAACAATGTCTTGCTCCACCATGCTCAGTAGAATGAGTCTAGGGTTTGCTCTTTCATCGAATTGTCAAACTTGAAACATTTGCACAGACACAAGTAATATGCAAATCTTTATAGTGCCCCATAGATATTTATATACAAACAGACATTACAACCAGCTGCAGTGGATCCACAACAGCGTTATCATCAAGAAAGAGTTAGACAGAAGACTGTGAAAGAATTAAGTCTAGAGCCCAAAAAACTTCTGTGAAGACTACTTTATCCTAAAGTGATCTAATGTTCTCAAAAATAACAGCCATTTCAGCAGAAAAGGAAACTTTTTGATAACCTTTGAAACATTTGGTCTTGTATTTTTTGAAGTTCACACCTTTCATCCTTACCTATTCAAGTCCCCATCTTTAACTTCATGTTTTTTTTGCTTCCAGCCTCAAACTCTAATTTCTGGATTTTATAGTAACCAAAGTTATTCATCATTTCAATTAACATTTGCAGCTCATGTGATATTTGTATTATTCTAAAGTTATTCTTACTAAAGAGACATTATAGAATTTTTCCTTATATATTTCCTTTTATGACATTATTAGCTTTGCTATAACAAATTTACTGTGGCCTAACTAAAGGTGATTTGTCACATTTTGCATGATAAATACAAACATATGCTGACTTCTAGTTTACTACTTTTTTAAAATGTTGCTTTTTATTCATTTTCATTTAAAATTAATTTAATTTTTTGAAAAAGCAATGTGAAATAATTAGCATTTTATGTTTATGCTCTCCTTAGGTTTTGTTCTTGCATGACTGTGATTTTATCCATCCATCCATCCATTTTCCTCGCTTATCTAGTCGTGATAAGTCATGGAGGCAGTAGATGAAGTACGTCATTCCTCATACCCCTCTCCCTCGCCACACTTTCCAGTTCCTCCTGGGGGATCCCAAGGCGTTCCTAGGCCAGATAAGATATATAATCCGTCCAGCAGGTCCTGAAAAACTCAAAGGGAAGTCTCCCAGGAGCCACCCCAATCAGATACTGTAACCACCTCAACTGGTTCCTTTTGATGTGAAGGAGCAGCAACTCTACTCTGAGATCCCTCCGGATGTCCGAGCTCCTCACCATATCTCTAAGGCTGAGGAAACTCATTTCAGCTGCTTGTACTCATGATCTTCTGGTGACTACCCAGAGCTTGTGACCACTGGTAAGGGGTTGGAATGTGGACTGATGAGTAAATCGAGAGCTTTGCCTTCAGGCTCAGCTCCCTCTTCAACACAATGGGTCAGTACAACATCTGCAATACTGCTGATGCTGCGCCAAGCTGCCTGTCCACCTCACGCTCCAGTTTCCAGTCACTCATGAACAAGACCCCAAGATACTTAAACTCCTTTGTTTGGGGCAATAACCCCCCATCAACCTGGTGGGAGCAAAACTATAGTCTTGGGTTTGGGGGTGCTGACTCTCATCCCGACTGCTTCACACTCGGCTGCAAACCACCCCACAGTGTGTTTTTTCTTTTTTCATGTTCTCTTTTTTTGTTTTTGCATATCTACATTCAGCCTACAGTGTACATACAGCTCATTTGCCTTTATAGATCAGCTCCAGAAATGTCCTCACCAATCATAACACCACATAATGAATATTTCTCATTGGAGTCTAATCACAAAAGAAATCCTTCTCTGAACTGATGTTTATCACACAGTGCTTAGCATAATTAAATTCCCATTTCATTGCTTTTGTCCTAAGTGTACAGGTTGCAGAGCAGCAGGTTGGGTAAACAGCTCTTTTGTGACTGGATATAATAGAATCTACAGGTGATTTGTTTCAGTCCTGTGGCCATGCCATTATTCATGTTTACCGCTATGATCACTGCCCCCACTCATTCACGCTGTTGTTTCTGTTTTTCTTTTCCTCTTTCTTTTTTTTACCTCTTATCCTCCTTTGGGGGTTGGTGGGTGGCTGTGGTGTATGTGGAAATAAAAGGCAGACATGTCTGCAGGTATGAGCCATGGGATCCATTATGGCCGAATAATACATTAAGAGACATCTCAAACTGAATCACGGCGGGTGGAGAACAGCTCTCCCTCTGGGCAGACTGAGGCATCTGTTATGACAAGCAAACCAAATCTCAGCTTTCCCTGGATGAATTAGGAGTCACCTCCAGTCACACATATACACACTTCACCAACATCTCTTCCATCTCTGACACTTTCCTCCCTGCTTGTTCCTCCTCCCTCGACACCTCCACCTCTTTGCTCCTCTTTCTCTGTACCCACAATCCACAGTTCTCTGTCACTGTCACCCTCCATCTTTCATCTCCCCTTCACACCTCCAAAATACCATTCTAAAGAGAGGAAAAAGGGAAAAGTTCAGGGGAGTAGACAGGATATTATGCGAGTGTGTGTGTGTGTGTGTGTGTGTGTGTGCGCGCAAAAGAAAGAAAGAGTAAAATAGTCAGAGTGAGAGTGCCTGGGGCAGAAATGTTGAGATAATGGTTTCATTTGGAGAGATTGTGATGAGGCCCTTGAAGGGAAAATCCCCTTGGATGGTTGGATGAGTTACCTCTCTCTTTTCATCTCTTTGCTGCCGGATCACGCTGTCCTTAAAGCCATGGGAACATTGGACCTTCTGCCTTTAACTAACCCTGACAATCACAGCTATGGGGAGAGAAAAGCTGTCCTACACAGCCTTGTGCCTGCAGGCTCCTTTAAAACATAAAAGACACTCACACAGACACGCATTCAGGCACACATATAAAAGCACACAAAAGGCATAAAACCCCTGAAATAAGGCCATGAGAAATGAAAATTCAATCAGCAATCAAAGGTAATATTTTTTATGTAAAGCCAAAGCATTAAGAGCACTGAAGTCCAAGCCGGAGTCATGTTTAAACAGTGAGAGGGAACATGGGCTTTTCTATTAGCTGCTCCTGACTGGATATCCAAAAAGGCAGGGAAATAAGCAGAGACAGAAACGCTTTATAAATATTCATAAAGGCTTTTAAAAGCGGGTAATCATTTTCCCTTTTATGCATAATGTAGCTTATTTATTTCAAACATTACCATGCATTTGGAGGAAATTGTTCTCCATTTGAGGGAACTTGTATCTCTGGCTGCAGTTAGCTGGGACACGGAGCCAGCTGCCACGCAACTAAGGAATATGTGCAGTGTGTGTGTTTACACGTGTGGCTGTGCTTCCCTGGCTTTTTGGTGTGTTGCTCATGTTTAGCTGTTTGAAGTTGTTTATTTCGAGGAGCAGATAATGATGATGGTGGTGGTTGTTTCGGGACAATTTACTAATCATATTAAGGTACTAATTTACCAGGACAGAGCTATACTAAGAACTATCACAACAACAGTTTGTGTGGAAATGTACTCAATGTTTGCTTGATGTTTACACGAGAATCACACTCACAGCTGAAAATTCTCTGGAACACCATAAAGAATGCAACACTCTCCTCTGAAATCCATGCATTCAGTTCTTTCAGCAATCTCAGTGAGTGTGAGCATTTTCACAGAGGAAATCATTGCCACATTCATTTGTAAATTATTAGGACAAATCACAGTTTCTTATTTGACAGTAATGTAACACAAACACACCCATATGGACATGCAGAATAGTGTTAATGATTTTCTTCTTTTCCAATAATATTGCAATGTTAACCTGCCATAAGAGCATAATAGCATTCTTACAATTAGCAACAACATTAAAAGCATCTGTCTGATATGTGTTGATCCTCCATGTGCTGCCAATAACAGCTCCAACCCATGAGGGCATGGAAACAGGACTGCTGGGGGAGGAACCAGTGTTTCTCAGCAGAATATTGCATTGTAACACCATGATCACTGCTATCGCTTCACCTGTCAGTGGTTCTAAGTTCTTGTGGCTGATCAATGTATATTTTATAAACATAAACTGGGTGTTAAATGACAGAATGTCAAGTCAGAACCACTGATGTTCAAATACACCAATTAAAGATCGTATTACAGTGACAATAGTGGCTTCAGCAAGTTGACAACACAGATGCAGCATTTAGAAAGATAAGCTGCAAATATAGAAAACACAACCAAAGAGAGAGACAAGATGCCAACGATCTGTCAGTAGTGTGGGAATATGAACAAACATGCAAATTGTTTGTTTCAACATTCACTTCATTAGTCACAAACTATTACAGTTGCAGTTTGAAAAGCATTTCTATACTTAGAAATGCTGCACCTGTGTTGTCAGATTGGTGATTTTTTATTTTTACTTTGCTTCTTTGGTGTATTTATGCGTGCTTTCTCAAACGATGGTTCCAACACATCATATTTAACACATTTTACTTTTTTTGGAGGTCAGAATCGACAGTTTGGTCCTTATCTCATCATAAGGACAGCTGTGGTCAATGTGCAGTACTAACTTGTATTGTTCTCTCAGTACAAAGTTATTGTACAAAGTCAGTACAGCACAAAATTATGGTAATGTTCACCAGACTTGAGGTACAAACATTTAGCCAAAGCAACAGTCTTTCCTAAACTTCAACTGAAATGATTTGTTGACAAAACTTAACCACACAAGGAACCCAGAAAAGAAGCCCAGAGCCCTAATGCTGAAGCTCCAAACTATGTACACCCATGATCCACCATTACCACATCCTGTGGCTATTGTATGGTTTACAAATACTGTGCTGACACTAAGACAATACTTGTCATTGTTAGCACGTACCAAATAATGTTTATGATAGTCAATCAGTACACACTACTGTGAGAGCAGTGGGAATAAGGGGTCGGTAGGGGATTTACTTTGCTAATTAACAAATTAAACAGTTTATTCTGCATGGATTAAAACACACAAACACACACTTGAACAAACAAAAAATGACCCTTTTGGAACAAATAATGGACAAATCAGACACACTCACAACAGGTACTGTGAGTGAAATGAGTGAACAGTCACTCCTGATGGCTGATGCTACATGTAAACAAAGACTGTAAGGTGCTAATATTGGACACGAAGCAGGTCTTAACACTGATGTAAACACTACTGTTACTAAAGACTATGCTAAGTGAACACAACACATTGATATCTGTGTGATGTCAGTGTGAATACTAAACATTGTGAAGCATTCATTGAAAAGGAAACTGAGTTAAAGTAATAGCAGATAACTATAAGCAAAATGCAAGTGCTATATTTACCATGTCGTGTGAGATTAACTCGAATGCATTAATGTGTAAATTTAAACATGGTCAAGACAGAGGTGATTTTAACAGCTCTGTGTATTGCTTGCTGTATTATTTAATGTACAATAATGCATCGTTTTTGACAAACTTGACCTTGCATTTCAGGATCATCATAAATGTCAAAAGACTTTAATGTGTCACAAAAAATGTGTTCCTTGCGAGAATGAAATGTGTTCCCTGCACAAAATGTATTTCTTGTCCAAGATCTATCATTAATCTGATTAATCTCCTCTCTTTTAAACGTTCCATCTTGTCCACAGTTAATCAGGAAAGGCTTAACTCATTCTCGGTGGAACGTGGTAATTTTAAGGTATCTTAACTCTGTCTCAGCTCTATATTTTAGTGTGACTTTGCCAACAGTTGGGAAATCTGAGCTGGTTTCTAAGAAAGTCCAAATTCTCCACAAAATAAAGACAACAGGACTTCAGGCGGGCTAAGATGTACAGTGCTGTGCAAAAGTATTTGCCCCCCAACAGAAATCTACTATTTTTGCATATTTGTCACACTTAAATGTTTCAGATCATCAGACAAATTTTAATCCAAGACAAATATAACCTAGGAAAATACAAAATGCAGTTTTGAGATGATGATTTTATTATTTTTTTTTTTTACTTAAAATGCTGTCTAGTCCATCTTGACAAAAACAGTGAAAAAAGTGAAAAAGTAAGCTACTTAGCTACCAATCTATCAAATGACTAAATTCATGTGGCAGTTGGGTTCAGTTTCACCAGCCACACTCACATGCGATTACTGCCAAGTTTGATGAATCTAAATATCACTAAATAGAACCTGTCTGGTATTGTGAAGTAGCTAAAGGGTCTCAAAAAGCAGCACATGATGCCACGTTCTGAAGAGACTCAAGAACAGATGCTAAACAAAGCCAATGGCATTTATCAGTTTGGAAAGGGTTACAAAGCCATTGCTGAGGCTCTGGGATTTCAGAGAACCACAGTGAGAGACATTATCCACAAATGGACAAAACATGGAACAGTGGAGAACCTTCCCAGGAGTGGACCAACCACCAACATTTCTCCAAGAGAGCATCAACATCTGATCCAGGAAGTCACAAAAGAACCTAGACGAACGTCAGAAGATCTGAAGGCCTCACTGGCCTCAGTTAAGGTCTTTTACATGATTCCTCAATAAGAAAAACACTGGGAGAAAATGGCATCATGGGAAAGTTGCACGGTGCAAACCACTCCTGACCAAAAAGAACACAAAGGCTCGTCTGACATTTGCAATATGTATATATATGTATAATTATAGATGAGCTTCAAGATTTCTGGGATAACATCCTGTGGACTGATGAGTCAAATGTGCAACTTTTTAGAAGACATGTGTCCCGTTAGATCTGGTGTAAAGCTGATACTGCAGTCCTCAAGAAGAACATCATACCAACAGTGAAACATGGTGGTGGTAGTGTGATGGTTTGGGGTGTCTTTGCTTCTACAGGACCTGAATGACTTGTCATCATTGATGGAGCCATGAATCCTGCTCTCTATCAGAAAATCCTCCTGGAGAATATCCACCATCAGTTCATGACCTATGACCCAAAGCACACAAGCAAATCCACCTCTGAATGGCTCAGAAACACAAAATTAAGGTTTTGGAGTGGCCGAGTCAAAGTCCAAGTCAATCCAATTGAGATGCTGCGGCAAGACCTTAAAAGGGCAGTTCATGCTGGGGAAAAAAATAAATAAAAAAAAAAAAAATGAGGTAGTCTTGATGATATGTGATGATCTTCCCACACAATACAGTTCAGCACTGAGCCTGAGCGTGGCACAGACCCAAAACCAGCTCTGCTTCCCACATGAGCCACCAACAACACCTGCCGGGGTCCAACGCAGCATTCCCACGCACACTTCACACTAACACTACCACTGCTTACCATTACACCCCCGCATATACTCACCACACTTCAACCACCTCCAAATTTGGTTTTACACAAACGTACATGCAGCAGGGGGTGTACAGAACACACAGACTCATTCTTAATTGCCAAATTAACACTCTCATCAGATGCACACACCCTTCCCAAAAGTAACATGTGCAAAGCTGCAGCAACAAACAACAGGGTGAAAATATTTTATTGCTAGAGGTGGGAATACAGTGGGTATACTTCTCACTTTCTCTGTGAGATGTAGACACCTCAAATGGCTGAGTGTGAGAAGAATGCAGCATGGATATCTACAGGTAGCTTAATCGGATCCAAGCTAGCCTGTAGGCAGACAGTAGAGGGGCCCCTTGTGAGCAAGTATGGACTGGGGGCATTACAGGGTGAGAGGGAGAAGCATTTCAGCAATAGAAAGAGACAGAGCATCGGGTGAGGGCCACTGGCTGAAGAAAGGCCCCCACAATGAACAGCACAGCGCAATGATCTCCCTTTCAAATTCCCACAATAGATTCTCCCTAAAAAAGTGCCTTGTGATGTTTTATTGACAAAGATCTACTAATAATGGGATTATTATACTAATCTGTCAGAAAAAAGGTCATTGTAATGTGATGTAAATGCAGTTATATGTTAGGATGGATGGGGGGGTTCAGTAAACCAAGTGACTTCAACAGTGTGTTCAAATACAAGTTGTCTCAGCCTAGGGCATTTTGTGCCAAAATTCAACCAGTCTTGGATCTTGAATAAATAAAAATATACAGAATTACAACAGAGAAGTAAATATCACTGTGGTAATTTGAAAGGAGATTCTTTCTTTTTTAATGTGACTACATGAGCATCCCCGACTCACATCATGTATGCTTGGAATGTGTTGGAGGGCATTAACCAATGACTTGTTCAGTAGTTTATCGTCAGACATTTGATGTGAAGGTTTATGCTTCTCAGAGGATGACTTCTTGCTATTTTTAACACTTGAACATTAATTTTTCCCCAGCACCACTCTCAAGGAAAAATTGGCATTTTTGAATAAAAGACAGTATAATTTTGTGGAGAAACAACTAAGAATGAACTTATTATGGAAAAATGAAATTATTAGTTTTGTCCTAAACTGCTGCAAGATAAACTGTAGAGAAGTCAACACAAACATTGCACATCTATCAGAAAATTAAAATTAGGATTGATCGCAATGATCTCAATATCAAACATGATATTATTATTATTGATAATAATAATAATAATAATAATAATAACGTCAAACCTTTGTCAGCATGCTTGCTGGATTTTGATCTAACACTGGTCGCGTCTTAGTTGGAACATCAAACAAACTAATCAAATCAACTTTGTTTATTTCTATTTATATTTAAAAGAATGAGACAGATTTCTTATCCCTCTTAGTGCTGTATCCTTTGACCTCATCATAAGGCGTAGACAGAAAGGGAGCACAAGCAGCCATTTTGGTGACAAAGACCTCCCAAGAGAACTGTCTAAGACATATGTAGGACAGAGGAAAGATTATAAATAGATGAGGTAAAAATAATCGACAAAGAGTTGTGTGACACAGTGCAGACAAGACTGCTCCTCTTTGTTCTTGTTGAGTTAAACAGCTCCTTTAGCAGTGAAACAGGCATGTGCTTTTCCTTTCTGACAGAATACAACAGAGGGAAGGGGAGGAAAGCAAAAAGCATGTGGTGAAGAAGGAGGGTGGCGGGAGGGGAATGATGAAGGTTGAGTGAACAATATAATTGTCTTCAATACTTAATATCAAAGAAAACATGCTCATCTAAGTGATTTTCACCACCGGGGGTTTGTGGAAGACTGAGGTTTCGGCAATGTGCTCGCTCGTCTCCTGGCTGCTTGCTAAATCAGATATGGGTTAGCACAATGAAACACAAAAGAAAACAACGGGAGACAGTTTGGCATGGTTTAGTTGTGAATTGTGTCAAAAAATCAAAACACACCATGCATGTGTTGATGTACTTTCGAGAAATCTACTGTAACTTTTGTGGAAGTGAAACTGGCATCAGCCCGAGAGCCAAAATGATGATATAACTGTCAAGTTTTGGAATAATGTCAGCCATTAAGAACAAGCACAGTGCCTGTTCTATACATGGCTTTTTAGAATGGGCCAGTTGCTTGTACTGGTGTACAATTTACATGAATGTTCCTGAAAATCAGCATAAAGTCACTTTGACACTCACTGTATATAAAACAGGAGACCAAACATGCCCCTGTCAAACGACGTCAGTAAAGAGAAAACACAGTTAAAAAGGAAACTACAATAGTAATAAATACAGGACAAGAATGTGACTGATCTGTCAGGTATTCAGACTGTTAGGACTGAAACATCTGTGCTGATGTTATTTTAACAATACTCACATCCCTTAGCAGAAATCTTTGTGCCAAATTCTTAACCCCAGAACACCTACGTAACAATTAGTAACACTATCACTCACGTTGGGTATGTTTTACCCGATATAATGTACCTGATGAAAAATACTTCTCATCAAAATATAAAGTACAACAGTACATGGCAAATTGAAGCACCCTTCTCGAGTTTCCTCTGTACAACATCTCATAAAACGAAAAAAGGTATCACCCTTTATAAAGGCTCTAAAACACGTGAAAATATAGGGAATCATTCACGAAAAATTATTTTAAAAATAGAGCTGGGAACTTTTCTGGTGAAGGCAGAGACTCCCTGCATCACTGACAACTATGGGAGAGATATATTATATATACATAAAGAATATTCTACGCAAAAAATGTTTTACTCTCTAACACTAACGACGAGTTAAAATCACCTGAACACATGCCTGTTGAAAGACCAGGGATGGGAGCAGGAAACATGCCTGGCTTATGTGACGTCAGTGAGCAGCATGAAGCTACCAAAGAACCCACGCAACTCAGACAATGGCAACACAATGAAATGTAAACACAATCGCATGGGTGAAAGTCACCCAGCGCTAGTGTTCTAGGGCTAAAGAATGAAATCAGCCCAGTGTTAATACACTAAAGCTAGATATTGTCTGCAGTTTATGATGTGTGATTTAAATGTGTTCAGCCTTTCTTGCTGAAAAACATCAACCGCACATGTAGGATAAACCTTTAAAATTTATATATATATATATATCAAATCAAAATCTCTGTAAATTAACTAAGATAAAAAGTTTCTCTCAAACGTCATATTGTTCAGTCAACATCTAAACCAATCACCTGTTAGATCAGGTGATCCCATCATGCCTTGAGGCTGTGCAGTCGCTGAAGAGCAACTGTGACATCTGGCTTCAAAAACTGCAGCCATCTTGATCTCACCAGATTATCTTTGCTTACGCTGACATGATGTCAGAGCAAGGTGGGATCAAGTCGGACAGAAAACTAACCGGCATGCATCATGCGTGATTGAATCTGCGCAGGTCCGGCTCACCTTGAACAAGCCTATTGAGCTTATATGAGCTTTGGGAAGGGAGTACTTATTTGAAAAGACTGTGGCATTTGGACCGCATTTGGAGTGTTGTCTGTTATGTTCTGTATGTTTGCTTTTTCTCCTTGCTCTTCTTCCCTTCTTGGCTCCACACCTGCAGCTCATTCCAGATTATCAGCCCCTCCATAGAACCCTGGGCTTTCCTCCACTCTGGTGCCAGATTGTTCAATGCCTTTGGTACCAACAGTGACTCACTGACTCTTCCAGTGCTTAAGCTAAGAATTTTACTTCTAGTGACTTTAATGTTCCTACTTTCCTGACCACTTTACACTCCTGTGTAGATCTTCCTGTGTGCCTCGTTGTGTTGCCTCTAACTCACTTCACATGTGCTCCAGCGTTCCCTGTGCTCGGCCTTCAGCTCCACCTTGGTCACTTCACGCTGTTACCAAGCCAGCCAGGCCTCAGCCTCCACTGCCCTTTCTGAAACTTTTGTTATAATAAATAACCCTTTTGATCACACCATGCTGTGTGCAAACCTGTTTTCTTTTGCTAGTTTTACTTTGAAAAAATGTGTGTGGTGTGTTTGTTTGCTCCTGACCAGTATTCCTGCTTATAGTCTCTTTGCTGTTTGTAATGATGAAGCATGGTAGTAAACTGTTTTTTTCTGTGCATGTGTGTTGATGAACGTGTTTCCTTGAATTGTAGAAGTTATTAGTTTGATGTTCTTTGCATAGCATGGGTAATACCTTTCTCTGTTTAGTTTTAACGTTTGTATGGACTGTGGGCAGAATCTGATTTGTTAGCCAATTATGCCTTAATGAGAGAAAGTGGATTCTGCACTCAAGAAATGCTGTAGATGTTCAGCTGATTGGTGTAAGTTAAACTCTGAGAGTATATTTTCTATGGCAAGGTATACAATTGTAAGGCATGTAACAACCTCCACTCTACTCAATTAACAAAAGGGCAATTTTGGAGTAAAATTAAACTGTGTTCCCATTCATCACAGCAGTGGGCTTTGGCATGTTGCAATGCAGAACCTATAGCTTTGAGGAACAGCAGACTATTAAATGCAAATCATGAATACTGGTATTAGTCATGTCACTCTAAAATAAAGAGTTGAACATAATACAAACCTCTCTTTCTGTATTTCCTGCTTTGAGCACTGCAAGTTGTGGGCTTAATTTCACAGAGCAGTGGTGAATCCAGGAAAGATCCATGCTACTTTCTTCAGCACTACCAGTGAACATTATTGAGTGAAATTAATGAATTAGAAAACTCTGCCAAAAAGCTTGCGATAAGGTGCCAGATTTGCAACTGATCAATACTTTAAGTAGTTATCTACTGTCCGTATTTACCTTGATGGGAAAACAGACACTGGGGAAAGACACAACTTATATCATCGGGAATATTGTTTGAGGAATCTAAAAAGTCAACTATTTTATTACCGCTTCACTTTCAGTCTTTTTCAACAGGCAGAGAAAATACATGCATGGAAACAAAAAAATCACTCAAGAAAAGTAACTAAAGTCTGCATATCTGGGGATTTATAGAAAAAAAGGGGGAATAGGAATACGTGGGTATATATCATGATATACAAATGTGAGTAATTCCATCGTCAATTTTTCTTGATGCTAAACACACCCAGAGACACACCCTACTCCATCTAGTTTCAGTCGGTACATCAGTTTTTGAGGCAAATAAAGACAGACTACACAAAAAAAAAAATCAGGAGTAAAATCCTTGCAAGTAACACAGGAATAAATTTTCCTTTGCATTCTGAACACATCTTTATACTGCAGGATGAACTCACAAGAGGAAGCTTAGGGTGGAGGGCTGGCCATACAAAGTAGCCAGTATGCTCAGATCTAAAAATAATTCAAACATATGTTTGTCACTACTGACAAAATAATGGGATACAAATTCCATTACCTCCAAAATGTTATATTATGCACATATGCCATCACTATATGAATCCAGTGGATGTCTGTAAAATTTCCATAAAGAGTAACACCAAGCAAGAGATCAAATGCCACTTTTTCCTACTGCTAACAGGAAGCTCTAAATGTTTTGTCTCAGTACTCAGCTCATACTGCATGCACTGTAAATCGTAAATCAAATGAATATTGCACTACACTGTCTATTACATTCTGTACTGACGGTGAGGGCCTATCCACCCATCTCTTCAGCTCACTTTTTGCATCACACAGGCTGCAGGTTAATGAGGTCTGAGGTCTAAATGAGGGTCTGAACATGCTCTCCAATTACCTCCTTTCTCTCTGCTACATTCTAATACAATGGGCTGGGATCATCGAGAGATCTGTCACCCTAATAATTACTCATCATCCTAATTACATTCCCCTGCCATACACAGACATATGCTTCCTTGCCTGCCAAGTTTTTCAAAAAATAGAGAACTACCCATTGGCTAAGCATGAGAACCTGCAATGAAAACAAGATCCATTCCACCTAGTGGTCCTGAGGGAGGGCCATCGCTTGATGTGTCCATCACATTTAACAGTACAGACTGAGTTCAGAGATGCAATAGACTGCATAGTATTGCAACTAACACTTTCAGTGACCAGTGCCAGCTCAAACCACCTGGGGAGCAGTGAGCATTCTTTGATTCCAGTGTTGATGAGACTGCTGAGGAAAGTGACTTTTGGGTTGCAAAGATACAGTAAAGATAGAGCCTTACATTGCTCTAAATTCACTTCTTATATTAAGGCAGTGGATTAAAGAGGACACCATTTTGGTGTGCATTTTTATTCCAAGAGTGACTGTGTTAACCATGTTATTAACATGTTTTACATTTAAAGTTTATATTTACCCAAAATAAAAACAAATAATAAATCTACTATTGTCTTCCATGAAATACCCCACCTCTATCATAAAAGGGTGACAAAATAGTAGAAACATCAGTCAACTCTTTTTAGAGCTTATTTTAACCCAAACAAAGATCTTTACCTGTCTAACAGGTGTTTGCCTGCAGCAGATTGTTGTATGATATAGGGGACTTGTTGGTTACATAGGTTCTGAACAATCACAGATGAGCATAATGTCCAGGTAGCGACATACAGTGAGTGAAATAAGTATTTGATCCAGTGCATATTTCGTGATTTTTGCTGCATGAAATATAATCAGTGTATAACTTTGATAATACTGTAAGAGATAGAATATCACAAAAATCCAGAAAAACACATGATCTAACAGTTATAAATTAATTTCCATTTGATCAAGGGTAAAAAGTATTTGATCCCCCAGCAAAAAATTACGTCGTACTTGATTTAATTTTGGTCTCATTTGACCAAATCACATTATCCCAAGCCTCCTGAGTATTGTTCAAATGCTCACTACCAAACTTTAGACGGGCCTGTACATGTGCCCTCTTGAGCGGACCTTGTGGGCCCTGCAGGATTTCAAACCATTACAACACAGTGTGTTAAAAATGGTCTTCTTGTGACTGTAGTCCTAGCGAACTTTAGATCATTATCAGTTTCCTTCCATGTAGTTTGAGGATTACCCTTGACCTTTCTGATGATCAGAGATACTACATGAGACAAGATCTTGCATAGAGCTCCAGACTGAGGGCGACTGATTGTTGTTTTGTCCTTCTTGCATTTGCCAATGATTGCACCAACAGCTGTCACCTTCTCACCAAGCTGCTTGCCAATGGTCTTGTAGTCCTTTCCAGCCTTGTGAAGCTCTACAATCTTGCATGTGATGTCTATGGGTAGCTCTTTGGTCTTGCCCATGGTGTTGAAGTTGAAGATGCAAAGTGTGCCTTTGGACAGGTTTCTTTCACACATGACCAGTTCAGATTAGATTCTAAAGCAGAATGGGCTAATATGTGTGCCTCTTGGCCAAAAACCAATCTGTGGAGCCAGAGGTCTTGCTGGTAGGAAAGGGATCAAATGCTTATTTCTCTTGATCAACTAGAAATTAATTTCTAACTGTTAGATAATGTGATAATGTATTTTCTGGATTTTTGGTTGATATTCTATCTCTTACAGTTATAATAAATATACTATTAAAAATATAGGTAACACTTTATAATAACGATATGTTATAAGGCATTTATAAGCTATTAATAGATATTAGTAGATAGTTAACTAATCATGAACAAACCACTTATAAACATTCATAAATTATTATTAAATCATTTATAAATTATTATAAATGATCGTTTTTAAATGATTATTAAATCATTTACAACTTAAATTACAAGACATTTATAAGTTATTAGTAGATCATGAACTACTCATGAATAAATTATTTACATACATTTGTAAATGATTATTAAACCAGTTAAAACTTAAGGTGTACAACATTTATATATGATTTATACATTATGAGAAACACTGCATCAGCATTGTTTGTACATGATTTATTCATCAACTAATGTTATTTAATATGTAAGAAAACACTTTTTGAATGATTTCAGGAAATATCCACTACCATCATTTGTTTATTCATCTTTAACAAATGATTTGTTAGACATTCATAACATTATATAAATCATTTGTGGATGTTATTGTGGCCCCTAATCTAAAGTGAAAACTATTCATTGTTTACTAATGTTTGTTCATGTTTGTTCATGATTTGTGAACCTTTTACTCACCTCTTATGAACCATCTGGCTTTTATGAATACAGATACAAAGAAACTTATCTTTTCATGTTTAACAAATGATTTGTTAGACATTTATAATAAATCTATAACGCATTTGTAGATGTTATTATGGCCCCTATTCTAAAGTGAAAACTATTCATCATTTACAAATATCTACTAATGTTTGTTCAACATTTGTAGACTTTTTCATCACATGTAACAAATGTTGTAGACAACTTTGGGATCCATCCTTCTCTGTGACATCAAACAGTGACAGAATTAGGAGGACAGAGTATCAGAGTAGAAAACATTTTATTAAAACAATCACAGCAGCCAACATTTTTGATCTTGCAAAAATCCATTTGTGTCCAGTCCACTTCCTCACAGCTTTCCCCCTGTGCTTGTCCCGCCGACACCTCCTGGATTTATACAATAAGAAAAACAAGGTGAGACATTCGTATGACGTTATAACACCAGCTAAAACAATTACTACTATTCTTAATAGCACAAGTTCTTCATGTTTCATGTAACGCTAACTTACTCTGTTGCATCAATCTGCACTGACTATGTGGGATTAGCAAAACTATCCAACCACACTGTCATGTTGTGTTGATAAAGCTAGCTAGACTAGCCCATATAGCTAATATAGCTAGCTAGCTAGCTAGCTAAAAACAATCAGTGTTGGCACTTGTTTGGTAGTTTAGCAGATTTAGCTCGTTCAAATAAGTCTTTAAATAAGTTAGCCAGCAAACGTGACTTTAGACCTGTGGTACTGTTAGCCTAGCATACGTTACCTACGCTGCTGCTGCAGCTCCTTTCCCGTCTTTGATAGTCCAAGGCCGCTTGGAGCACTTCGCTCTTGTTCTGATCTACATGTTCCAGCCCAGGATGTCTGCCGGACAGCGTTGTCACATGGGAAATGTTTAACTATTTAGGGAAAGTGTACACTAGTTATAACCAAAAGAAGAAATGTGTAATTTCTGCTGTCGCTCCCTGTGCTGGTTGAAAGTGGTGCGGCGTTCAGGGACGCACCATAAAGTCCGACTTTAAACAATCGCTTTCACAAATATGACTTAATGAACATTTCTAAAGCACTAATGTAAAAAAAAAAAGAAAAAAGAAGGCACATTAAAGAAAGAAAATATGCATGTTCGAAACTATTCAGACAGTGTGATGTTTAGATGTCGTAGATTTGTTGCATCTTTCCTCTGCGCTGTAGATGTCAGGTATTCATTTTCCCACAACACTGGAAGGCAGCAACACACGCACGTACTAAGTTGTAGTAAAACATATCGTCCCTCAATGATTTAATTAACGTACATTATGGGATTTTGTTATTACTGATTGTATATAGTACAAAGGGCACAGTTATTGTACAAATACGATAATTGTCATACATCTGGCAACGCTGCTAACCGCGCTCTAAAGACATATAAACATGCGGAACTGCCTTGTGGGAGTTTCCAGTTTTCTGGCGGGTCCATCCATTCATTCCCATGTGACAACGCGGTCCGTTAGACATCCTGGGCTGGAACATGTAGATCAGAACAAGAGCTAAGCGCTCCAAGCGACCTTGGACTGTCGAAGACGGGAAAGGAGTTGCAGCAGCAGCGTAGGTAACGTATGCTAGGCTAACAGTACCACAGGTCTAAAGTCACGTTTGCTGGCTAACTTATTTAAAGACTTATTTGAACGAGCTAACTCTGCTAAACTACCAAACAAGTGCAAACACTGATTGTTTTTAACTAGCTAGCTATATTAGCTACATGGGCTAGTCTAGCTAGCTTTATCAACACAACATGACAGTGTGGTTGGATAGTTTTGCTAATCCCACATAGTCAGTGCAGATTGATGCAACAGAGTAAGTTAGCGTTACATGAAACATGAAGAACTTGTGCTATTAAGAATAGTAGTAATTGTTTTAGCTGGTGTTATAACGTCATACGAATGTCTCACCTTGTTTTTCTTATTGTATAAATCCAGGAGGTGTCGGCGGGACAAGCACAGGGGGAAAGCTGTGAGAAAGTGGACTGGACACAAATGGATTTTTGCAAGATCAAAAATGTTGGTTTCTGTGATTGTTTTAATAAAATGTTTTCTACTCTGATACTCTGTACTCCTAATTCTGTCACTGTTTGATGTCACAGAGAAAAATGGATCCCAAAGTTGTTTACAACATTTGTTACATGTGATGAAAAAGTCTACAAATGTTGAACAAACATTAGTAGATATTTGTAAATGATGAATTTATTTTTTTTATTTTATTTAACCTTTATTTAACCAGGAGAAATCCCGTTGAGATTAAGAATCTCTTTTTCAAGGGAGTCCTGGCCAAGATAGGCAGCAGCACATAAAACACAGTTAAAACACAGGTTTAAAAATTACACAACGAAGACATAAAATTACACAGTTAAGACATAATTAAAATTTGAAAAATAAAAAACAAAAACAGACAGACAAATGAATAAAAGCAATAACAATAATTAAATTTACATGCAAGTTATAAAAAACAAGTGCAAATTGTGGAAACGGCCTCAAACGGCCTCAAGAACTGAATAGTTCACTTTAGATTAGGGACCATAATAACATCTACAAATGATTTATAGATTTATTAAAAATGTCTAACAAATCATTTGTTAAACATGAAAAGATAAGTTTCTTTGTATCTGTATTCATAAAAGCCAGATGGTTCATAAGAGGTGAGTAAAAGGTCCACAAATCATGAATAAACATGAACAAACATTAGTAAACAATGAATAGTTTTCACTTTAGATCAGGGGCCACAATAACATCCACAAATGATTTATATAATGTTATGAATGTCTAATAAATCATTTGTTAAAGATGAATAAACAAATGGTGGTGGTGGATATTTCCTGAAATCATTCAAAAAGTGCTTTCTTACATATTAAATAACATTAGTTGATGATGAATAAATCATGTACAAACAATGCTGATGCAGTGTTTCTCATAATGTATAAATCATATATAAATGTTGTACACCTTAAGTTTTAACTGGTTTAATAATCATTTACAAATGTATGTAAATAATTTATTCATGATTAGTTCATGATCTACTAATAACTTATAAATGTCTTGTAATTTAAGTTGTAAATGATTTAATAATCATTTAAAAACGATCATTTATAATCATTTATAAATGATTTAATTATAATTTATGAATGTTTATAAGTGGTTTGTTCATGATTAGTTAACTATCTACTAATATCTATTAATAGCTTATAAATGCCTTATAACATATCGTTATTATAAAGTGTTACCAAAATATATACCCCTCTTTTTTTGTGCATGCAGTCAAAGAGGTCAAGTTTCCCTCACTGTATATTTGGCCAAGCAAAAAACTTGTGTAAGGCACAAATTTACCCAAAAAGGTAAAAACAAACAAACAAACAAAAAAACACTGTGGACACCAGAAAACTCAAAGCTCTCTAATGTGAGCGCTTGTTGTTGGGCTTCTGGGTCTAGGCTCCACTTCTAATAGCTCTGTCTCATTACTACAGTAGACTTTAACTTGAGCTCTTATTTATGGAACACCAAATCCATCACAATTTGTCTTTCCTCATTCTTGGTATTAAATAAACGATGGATCACTCCTATGGGCCTTTTCCAACAGCCAGGCAGCAATGTCAGCTTTTTAAAATAGATTTATACAGTGAATAAAGACAGGCAAGTTGTGAGCCTTTTAGCGTTCTGCTGTTACTCACCATGTCACCAACTCAACGCAGCAACACCAGTCTACTTGAGTCCCTTCTGTGCTTTTGCTGCCTAAAGGGTCTGTAACAGGTTTTCCTCTCAAGGACTGAGGCACAAGATGTGGGGTGGAAGGCTGAATTCATCTTTGGCAACAGCAGTGGAGATTGAACCATTCCAGATAGGTGGATTTGGAAACAGTTCAGATCAGTGCTGAGGAATGAAGCTGTTTTAAGCTAAGTTCTGTTAGGGCTTTGGCACAGGTTAAAGTAAGGCCTGGGTAATTATGGCTGGGGTTTGCAGCTCTGCATCTGGTGCCATTTCAATGACTGTGAGATAAAGAAAAATGAACAAAATGCCGCATGCCATTTATAAGGAATACTACCTGGTATCTGCATTTTCAGTTGTTCTTTTTAACCCATGTATTTCATTAATTCCCTCATGGACGTTTTGAACTTGCTTCTTTTTTCAAATGAATGCTTGAATAATATACATTAACATTACCAACTTCACTGGCACACATAAACACTTCACTCTTAATACACATATTCTTATACACAAATGCTAAAAGGGTTTTTCATGGCCATTAAGATCACAGCTAATTTAAATCACAAATTGCTAGATAATGTAAAGCCTGCTCGGCAAAACCCAGATGCTTTCCACTCTGTGGGTACCGGTGTTGTGAAAACAGGTGATTCAGCCAAGCACTGCACTAATCTGAATAAGTGCCACTTAATGCTGAATGGTGGTGTTATATAAGGCTTCAAACATCCAGAGGCTTCCAGCCCACAGGGCCACAAACAGCACTTCATTATGGAGCAGCTCTGAAATCCTGGAAACTACAGCAGCACAGCCAAAAACTACTTTGGTGTTCACAGAAACACTATCTTCTGTGTCTCTTTATGCAAAAACACTATTATACACCGTAATACAACTATGCTTACCATAGCATTGAAATCATGTTGGTTAATGGAGGTAGAAGCAAGATCAATAGGTATACTCATTTGGGAGCCAAACTGTGCGTAATACATTTCATGCTAATCTCGTCATTAACTTTTGAGATATGGTGGCTACAAAGAACTTTTAAATGGGTGGAGGGAAGCAAGCAACATTTTGGGTAGAGGACTTACTGGATTATCAAAAATATCACCAGACCCCAACAGTGACAGGTCAGAAAACAGATGTAAATTAGCTAAAAATGAATATAAAAATAATTAAACTATAATTAAGTGGATTGCAGTGCAATGCCAAAGACAATATATTAAAAGTCACAAATGAAACATTGAACAAACCAAAAACACCCCAGTTCAAGGCTCTATACACAGCTATTGAACCTGAATGTTTTACATAAGACTTCCCTGCAATTTAAAATTGGGTGCTGTCATGTTTCTCAGTGGGAGAACAGGCATTCCTTGGTAGTTACTAGAGGGCTGCCAAGAGGCTACTTACAAGAAAGTTACTATGCAGCCCATAGTAGTAAATGAGCTGGTAAGTAAGTACAAACACTTCCTTTGTGTTTGGAAAACAGATATCAGTGGTTTCTGCAAGATTGCCATATTACTTTGTGGTTGAAGAGTGGTTTTGTGGTTACAGTGAGTCTTGTATTGTTTCTGTCTTAGCTAGGGTCTATATGATGAGGAGTGAGCCAGTTGTGGCTCATTATATGCTGTTACATCACAGCCTGTCATGATTGAACCGTGCAGTGTATAGAACTAGACACAATGTGTTTCTTCTGCTCTTTTAATGGGACTCCTCCACACCTCTCATAATGTGCAGCCAGGCATAGACAGGATGCTCCATAAAGTCCACTGGACAGGAAGAGGGCTCACTGGCTAAAAGAAGACAAACCCTGCAGGTCCTCAATCAATACTGCTGGCATCAATATTCACCACCTCACTGCTCCGATACCAGCCTCCTGTTAACTAACAGTTGCAACTCCCACTGCTGCGTGCGTGTGTGTGTGTGTGTGTGTGTGTGTGTGTATGCATGCAGCCATGCTTGAAAAGGAAGACCAAAATAGAGCAGGGTAGAATTTACACTCAATGTGGTATTGATTTCATTTTTGCTCATTTCTCATGTCTACAGCAAGTTTAATTGGATCCACCATAACAACATACCAAGGATAAAGATAGTGCGAACAGCAACAAAATCTAAAGCTACTCACCAAGTAACTACTCCCTCATAAAAATTACGGACATGGTTCAATTTTCCCTGTTGTCTTTGTGGTATGTTAGTCTCAAAGGAAACACTGGGGAACCAATTTCTCCCCCCGTGTTGTTGCCAGAATTGATTTTTCTGAACCACATGCAAAATCTTGTGGTCATTAACATGTCAGTAACTATTCTTTCATGTTTGTTCATCTCACACTCTTATTGTATTCCTTGACAGATTGGATGATTCCTCTGAAATACAAAAGAACAGCAGAACACTGGCTAAAGCACAGGAAGAGCCCTAGAGGTGGATTCACTGTAATAATGTTTCAGGCTTCCCCTTCTTTCCTTAAATACAACGACATCTCCGAAATCAGATTTGGTATAATGCTGGCAATATTCAACAAAATAGCTATTTCATTACTTTATTTCTGTTTAAAATACTCGTCTTCAAGCAAAACAAAAAATCCTTCCATAAGTACTCCAGTTGAGTACTGAGTTCTTCCAGATGAGAGTGAATACCTCCTGCTCTTTTGCAGTTCTCATGCACAGTAACACGACTTCATAAAAATAGACTCTTAGTAACCGATATGTACCACATTTGTTGTTTTTCTTTGCAATATTTACTGGGGAATTTTCTTTTTGATCTGGCTTAAGGATAGTGATGTCAGTCAGAGGAAGACATTATTAGAAGTACTTGTTCAGATTGCAGCCAAGGAGAGGGACTTTGCTTTTACTTAAATTAATCATTATTTAATTGAACTCCACGAGTCTGGGAATTAGTAGAATGATCCAGTGTCCTGTAATAATACCAATCACTGCTTCATGTGACATTTTAACATAAGAATGTTCAAATTAAAGCCGGACATCGGTCCAAAATTAATATCTGTTAAACAAAAATAGTAACAGTAAATCAGAGACATGGAAATAGGGCACAGGAGACAAGAAAACAAAAACTTAAAGGCCAAATGGTGAGGAGTAAACACAATGACAACCACTAAGATCATTTGTAAAACAAGTTCTCACTTATAACACCGAGTACAGAGAATGGCTGTGTAGTGTTTCCATTTCTCTTCCTCATTGTGAGGGTGAGCAATGTTAGCAGGTAACAGATGGCAGCCTGATCGCAGCACGAGCTCTCAGATGATTTTTCATTACCTTTAAACAAGTGTGAGGCAAATGTCCTGCAGCCAGTGCTATGCTAATAAGACTCCCTGCTGAATCCAAAGCCTCCAGCTCCAACATATGGACATAGAGGCTCCTCACGTCATTATGCCAAAATGAGGAAGTACTTTGTGCCCCATAGCCAAATCTGTGAGGATACGCAGTTTCTTTTCACAACTCTCACAATTTCCACCCCCACAAGTCCACATTATAATTCTCTGTCTGTACACTCATTGTGTGCTCTACAGATTCTACACAAGTGTAAAGGGACATGTTTTTCAGCTAGAGGGGCCAAGTCAGATGATCTATTGGTTGGTCAGTCTAACACCCTGGCTCAAAACAAGATATCTGGACAACTATAAGCTGGTTTGCTATGAATATTTATGGTCCCCAAAGAATGACTGCTAATTCTTTTGCTGACCATTTAACCTTGCTTCTACTGCCGCAAGAAGTCTTGTTCACGAGAAATATCAAAATCTATGTGGAAAATAAAAAACTTTACTGAGCTCGTATATGCTCCCCAGTTAATTAAGCCTTTTGATTTTAATGAGCCTGTCTCACAAGTGAAGCTTATCCCACTGACAAGGTTCTAAACTTTCTAGCATACAAAATGCATTGAAAATTTTTGCAAGGAGCTAAATAGGATGTAATGGGCTATGCTGAAATGAAAAAGGGGACATTATTTGTTTTCCAACTTGTTTCCTCATTATTTTTTTTCCATCACAGTTAAGTTTTCTTTATCCAGTTTTTGGTAAGATAGAGAGTTGCATAACATCAAATTCTGCTCCACTCTTGTCTATGGTGACATAATTTATACATTATCAACATTTTTATATATGTTTGATCATTTGTACCACTTTATTTATACCACTTTTGTGTGTGTGTATACATACACATCCATATTTATACCACATATATATATATATATATATATATACACACACACACACACACACACACACACACAAGGGGTATAAACATGTATAAAAATGTTGATATCATTATTGACATCAGCATTTTTATATGCATAAGTCTTCATTCTCTCTTCTCATTCTCTCTCATGTTAAAAGTCAGTAAATGGCTCCTTTTATCTCAGGGCCTCCTCTCCATATAGAAAACTGAAGACTGATTCCTGCTGTGATGGTTATGTGAGCACTGGAACAGTGTTTTTGGATGCTGTGAGTCAGAACAAGAAGACAGGCATTATACAGTAATGATGGTCGCTGAATGGTAAGAGAAAGGGATGATAAGAAAACAGCTTTTTCTTTTTGCCTTCCCTCTTGATCCTTTCCTTCTCAGTGTCTCTGCGTCGCTTTTCTCACTCTGTCTGGATTATAGACACCAAGCTTTTTGAGTTAGACTTTATCTCTCAATTCCCACAGCAGTTAGAAGGCAAAGAAGGAGATCAGAGTCTGCCACCCCAAACCATCTTCTTCACCCACACACCCACTCCCTGATTTTTTCTCTCTACTGTAAGAGTACAGACATTATCTCAGTTAGGAGGCTGCGGGTCAACTGCTAATTTCTGCACTGGAGCTTTTAATGTTTGCTGGCATCCATTATGGAGAGAGAGGAAAGAGATTGGTGATAATTAGACTGGAGGAGGGAAGGCATTTTAACAGAACATGTAATGGTTTTTATGGAAGAGGTGAGTGAGAGAAAAATTGTAGAGAGAATAAACAGGTGCCAAAGATGCCAACTGCAGCAGCCATGCTAGAATAAAGCCTGAACTGTCCAGAAATAACACAATTAGCAGCAGGGCTTTCTACAGCCCCACACTGTCTTCGTTCAAGCTGAATCTGCCGCTAAGGCACAAACATGAAATTCTTTGCTCTATTTTACCTTGGGCCTTTGATGAAATAACCTTAAGATCTATCCTGCGGCTTTTTAAATGCAGCTTCTGGAACGGTTATTTTTTATATGGTCATACAACATTTTTATTTGAAGAAATTAAACAGAGCATCTTGTGTTTGAGTTAAAGACACGCTGTCATTTTACTGATGACAGTCTATAGGTCAGTGAGTAATAACAGCATTGTGGTCACCAAGTTAACAGCTCAGGTGTGGAAGTGTATCAACATTGGTCAAAAGATGTTGCAAGAAACACGAGCAGCCAGACAGTCACGGAGACTGAAAACAAACCCAAGGTTAGAGATCTGACTTTAAAGGAAAAACAAAGGACACAGTAAAATTAGCACCCATAGTGTGTGCTGAAGCATTCACCACAGTTGACTGACTGAATTACTTTGAAAAAAACACACTGCAATTGTTTTTTCATGGTTTTCCTGTACAATAAGGGATTCTTGGCAGTATTTTAGGTGTGCTCATGCTCAACTTTCCCTGTGAAAGGTGTGGTTTAGATTTGATGGTTTGTTTACAGCCTCCTATATGGTATGACCACTCATTTGTCACCATGATCCCAGAACTTAGGATTTACTGTGGTGAGTACAGTGTAACAAACCATACAAACAGGATTCAAGTTGAAATAAACCAGATTTGTGTTTTAAACTTGTGTTTAGGGGCTAACAGCTTCACCAAAATTACATAACACAAGACACTATTTGTCTTTGTCCCCAGTTAATTATTATTGTTAACATTAGGTTAACCTTGCCTCTATAGCGTTTATAGTAACTCCTTGCTTCCAGAGTGTTTTGCCTAGATGCCCCTTTACATAATCACTGACTCTGTTATAGACATGGAAAAGTTCAGAAGGCATCAAAGCTGTGCTCTCCCTCTGGTTTGAAAAGATCAATAGTGTAAAATTTTTTTTAAAACATTCTTTTGGAAGGCTGGATTTTTCCTTAAAATCTAAGACTCTAAAACAAATCTCAGCTGGTTTGCTGACTTAAGCCAAACGATGCTTGTTCGTATTAACATGTTTTTATGCACAGGTTAAATGATACCTCTTTTCCAGTGGTTTACGATGCATCAAATGCAAACTGCCTTTATCATTCCAACTACAGCTGGTTGAGAAAAAAAAACACACAAAGATCAAAAAGAGGAGGAGAGGGAGCTGGAGGCGCTTCAAGCTAAGCCCTAAGGCAGCGGTCAGGATGAAAAACCCAGCTATGTCTGCGAACGTGTGCAGAAAATCTCACCTCCAGATCTCCCCACAAATCGATCAGTCCCTTGCATTTATGGTCCTTCTTTGTCAAATCCAGGTTTTTACCCTGAAATGAGATCTGCTGGCAGAGAACAAACAGGCGACAAGGAGAGAATGTCACACTAATGTCGCCGCCGGTGACCGCCTCCTCCGCCTCCTCTGCCTCCTCCGCCACAAACTGTTTAAGGGTCAACAGAGGCCAGCTGTAACTCCATTAGACAGAGAAATGGATAGCTTAGTATCTGCAGCCTGACACCTGCATCATGTATTGTCAAAGTGGCCCTGGAGGCAGGGGTGAGGGGTGTAGACAGGAAGGAAAGGACTGGAGAGGAAGGGGAAACAGGCAGAATATGGCCTAATATAATGATGACACAAAATAGCATGAAGGAGAAATGAGAAGAGTGCAAGGAATGGGGTAAAAGGAGGATGAAAGGTTTCAAGGCTGAAGAACTGTGAGAGGTAATAATTTATTTAGTATTTACATATATATTTACAGTATTTACAGTCAATATATATCCAAATGATGAATTTCTATAGTTAGTGGTCAACTGAACACTCAACAGCAGTAATGTAAAAGGCCCTACTGAAGAGCCTTTGACATGTCACAACAGCAAAGCACAGGTGTAAGCAGTCAAATGAATGATGTGTGAATTCCATTTACTGCATCAGTTTAATGGTCCTGGTATTGTTCATGCTGCCCCACAGTCACACTGTCATGGTTTACTGGGAAAGCTGAATAGAACACAGCCATCATTGCTGTTGTTAGTGACACCAGTGCTTTCCCTGCTAACACAAGTCAAGTCATGACAGGCGTGTTCTAAAAATAGTCTGTTGTTACAAAAGACATTTCTGCTCCTAGGAAACTTCCAATGAGATTGTCTATACCTAATAATAAATTACAGCTCTTCCTGTTTTTCTATTTGCCAGTGAATTCATGAGTTATCAAAAATCTGAATGCGATCCATTGACAATATTCAGTTAAATAGAATTAGCAACTGTCATTACTTACATTACAATTGTCAATGCATTTTATCATATTTAGTAAGACTACTAAGAAGAGCTCTTATTGTTTTATGTAGTTCTTCTTGTTTTTTTTGTTCCTATTTTTATTTGTTGATAATGCAAATTGTACTATGAAGCAGGATTTGATGTTATTTGAGGTACCTTCAGGTTTAACTCTGGGTTTTCTGTTCTACAACAGTTCTGCTGAATGCCTCCAGAAAAGAGGTTGCTGTGCCTAAAAGCACCGCCTACTGACCAATCAGCTCTCTTTAGCATTCCTAAGAGATCCAGCGAAGCTCGGTGCACAGATAGTGAGAGAAGATGTGAGTTTTCAATGCTATTTCATTGTTCTGTTTGCCTTGGTAGAGTGATATAATCCAAAAACTAAAACAGATCAGAAAACAATAAAGCTTCATAACCTGACTGTTGACTCTAAAGAGATTTGCAATAAGCCTATTTATCAATTTGAATTATCTTTTAACATTTGTTTCTTACTTGCTCCCCAAACCGTTTAACACCTTCAAGCAGCTGAAAGAATAAAACTAAAGCTGTCTAACCGTATTAAGAATGAGACCTAATGTCATATTACTGAATCCATTATCCACACCACCATGGGAATAGTTAGATTTTTATTATTTGATTATTTATTCAATAAATAATGTGTCTTTTGTGAGTTGCATAAAAGGACAGCATCTGTAATTTTGCTCTACAGTCTTGGGGTGCCTGATGAAAATTAAAATTAACCCTGAATAATCAACTTTCATCGAAGCTACTAAACAAAACAACAGTGATATTGAGGGTTAATTGTGCATTGTCACAGCTTATCCTTAAACACCTCACACTGGTTTAGAATTCAATTTTTTCTTCTTCTTGTAAGAAATATATACAGTTGTACGCACTTACTGCACAGCCGTCTACATGATATGAGAGTCACCCTACTTATCACTTTGAATATCACTTTGTTCCTTTTCTACTCCCTCTCAGATTGTTTAACACCACCTGGGTTGTAACTGAAGCAATAAAATTATAGTACATCTAAGCTGAACATTCATTTAACAATGAACAAACACTTCTGGTTGTAGTCAGATCTGCTCGTGCCACAGTAATTTAGTAGTGATATCGATAAGGCTGTTAACATCATTAGTCTGCAGCTTTTTACTGTTGTCCCCTCTGCTTTAGCTGCTGCAACTGTGTCACTTTAGTCTATATTATGTGTTTAAAATTGTCACATTTCTCTAATATTGTAGCTTACCGAAGATAATCAGCTTTTTAAGACTGCTTATCCCAGCTGTGGTTGTTATGGGTCTCAGCTGTGGGTCCACAATAACAAAGACATGTGCACCCTGAATCAGGTGAATAAAGCAGGAACAATGAAATCTCAATGCACTGCGCTCGTTTCCAGATTGCTTTTGAAGAGAGCACAAGGCGTGCGTTCTCTCAGCGGTCAGAAGCGCAACCGGAACAAAACAGAGGTTCCGCCTCATCGCTGCCTGCACAAAACTCCTTTTCTGTTGTCTCATTGGTGCAATGACAATTAACTTGGACCTTATTGTTAAACCATAAATGTATAAACTAAGCAAAATATGGACAGAGTGATTCTTCTCAACTTTTCTCACATAAATGTGGTCACGCTGTTTTAGGGGTGCCTCATGGTTGCGAGGGGAAGTGAAGCCAGATAACAAAAGGATACTCTGGATATGTTGAACCTGCTTCTGAGTACAGGGCCCTGCTGTCTTTTTTCAGTTCAGAATAATGTTACGTTTTCAGAGCATCACTGCCAACAAAATTAAAAGCAGGCAATTACAGTGCGAAGTCATGTCAATGGCAGTCGAACTCGTGGAATGCATGCATTTATCTGACACCACACCCAAGCAGGGAGCCTCACTGTGTGCCAAGGCCACTTTGGTGGTGCTAGACAACCTAGGATCAATCGCTGGTCTCGTAGCTATGACGTCTCATTTAAACATCTGCCCCAAAAACTGTGTGAAGACAGCCTTCCTTGTTAAAAGAAGAGTTTTTGGTAAGTACGACATGGCTCATGTTGTGGTACT
This sequence comes from Dascyllus trimaculatus, assembly GCA_024666655.1. Lineage (NCBI taxonomy): Eukaryota > Metazoa > Chordata > Actinopteri > Pomacentridae > Dascyllus > Dascyllus trimaculatus. The sequence continues at coordinate 35,763,872 of CM045451.1, read as the reverse complement.
GATGGATTAAGTACTGTGGAACTGAACAGTACCCTGAGTTTCCAAAGCAACACCATGTAATATGCATTTCAATCCCTTCAGTGTTTACAGGCCTTTGCCAGCAACCAGCCTTAATTTGTTAGCAAAGACTATGAATTGAGTATCACTTCTAAATGATTAATATTAAACTTTTATTTAATAAAAAGTTCACAATGCATTGAACAGCCTGCTTCATCAGTTTGGGTTGTACCATCAGACAACACAGCACTCAGGGCAGTAATCCGCTCTGCTCAGCTGAAGTTCGACTCAGCACTGTGTGTCCTCCCAGACAGAGAGACACAGAAAACCTTCTTCAGACAACCACTGCTCCTGGAAATAACACAGTTTTATGTTTTGTTCCTCTTTCTTTTGTCCCCAGCTACAAATCGAATAGAAGTAATTTGATTTAGCCATGGGCATTTGCCATCGATTGTCTGGCCTGCTGGACACTCCGGTCAAGTGTTTGTCTAAACAGCAAGAGACTGAATTACAGAGAAAGAGAGAGGGGGGGTGGGGGGTGCGGGGGGGTGGGGGGGGGGGGGGGGGGGGATGATGGATGGAGACGAAGTGAAGATTAGCTCAATCACATGTGTTTTCCTCCAAAGACGGCCCTAAAGCAATGGTGTATGACATCAACATGCAACACAGAGGCAGCTACTACAGCACAAGCAAAATAAATGTAAAATGGTCTGTATGTGATATTTTGACACACTAAGAAAAAAAATCTTAGGAAACCACATATTAATGGGTTCTCCACTAACATGTGGTTTCCTACTTGTCACTTACACTTACAAAAGTTCTAATAAACTCTAAGGCAAAACACCGTTCAAAACCACATTTGTCTGTGTCAGGTTCATCAATTAGGATAAATGATCTGAAGTCCATACATCATGCTTTGAGATAGCAGCCTCTGTAGACCAATGTCACAGTGTTTCTGAAAGAGAAGTGTTATTCTAAAATTCTACGTCAAGTGTCAGACTGACTCATGTCAAAGTCAATCAAACAAAAGAATGTTCTGACACCATTTGACTACCAGCCATAATATCAACACTAGTGTTGTTTCTAGCCTTGTGAATTTACCTGTTTGTGTGTGTGCATGCGTGGACACAACCACTCTAGCAGGAGCTCTGACAAAGGCAGAATATTTTGGCAAGCGTCTGTCTGTCAGCGTGTGGTTGGGCTCAAAATTGAGACACAATTCAAAGACAGTGTAGTTGAACCTATTCATACTCAGTAGTCATGTAACCATATATTAATGAAGCAATACACACTGAGTATGGTTGGAACATTACCATCATGGCCAATACGATACATCCCAAGACAGCTTCTAGTTCAGTGTGATTTGAGTTGTCCTCACTGAGTTTTAAGGGATGGAGGAATTATTGACATAACTGATTAGAACAGGCAAGAAATGCATTCCTAATTGTTCGCTTGTTAAGTGTATTAGATCCACACTGTCAAGTCAAATTGGTACAAATGTGTGCTGATAAAAATCATTATATTCACATAAATCCAGAAGTATAGTGGTGCATGTGGGCACTGGTTTGAAACAGGCAGATTAAAATAAATAAGGCAGATTGTATTTTAAATGAGATTACCTAACTGTGACAACCATCAATCTCTTGATATTTGAACCCTTACACAGCAATGATCACCACATTTTTCACATGTGTAGTCATTGTTTGAACCGCACCCATCTTCAAACTTCATTTGATCCCAATTGCACACCTGGAACTGCACCTTTATGATTGTGACACTTTCATCTTGACAAAATTCGCCATGGTACTCAAAACCGCCTTTGTGGTCGTTTCTGCTACAGTATTTGTCTCTATAGGACCACATTTTCACACATACACACACACACACACACACACACACACACAGCAGCTATGATCACAACTGTGTGTTACGTATCATTGTAGCACAATGCTAAAATAGTCATTTACCAGAAAAACTCTGATCTTTGACGAGATGCAGTTTTCCTTTCCCTGTTTCAAAAGACAATGAGAACTGTGCAGCTGGCATGAGCAGTGATATCCAGAGCCTACAAGTGGTCTGACTGAATGATCTCTTAAAGGAGCAGTGCTAAAACATACTGCAGCAATAAATCAGTAGCACCAGATAATACAAATGAAAATGCCAGAGATACAAAGTGTTTTTAGTGTTAGACTGACAGCACACATACAGTATACAATTAAAATCAAATCACAGACACCTCCTGCCACTTCACAGATGATCTGGCAGATAAGAGAAGGTCATAGAATTTGCTGACTTCCTCCTCCTCCTCCCTCCCTTACTCTCAAACCCGTCATCCGTTTAAACTGTGAGCCAGTGAGGAAAGGCCAGCCCTGAGCGCTGAGCCTGCCGCTGATATGTGACATCAAGGTGAACTCCTGCCTGTTCCACCAGGAATACCAGGCCTATTAAAAGAGAAAAGAGCTGAGGGCCAAATCGTCTGTTTCCTTTTTTAGCCTGTCGCCCTCCAGAGGTTTGGTTTTCAAAGCAAGGAGCAAGGAGAGAGAGAGAGAGCGACAGAGCGGGAAACTGAGAAAGAAGATAGAGACAGACAGAAGAGAAGACATTGTTTTGATTTCTAAACTAAACTCCTTAGTCATTTTTACCCCATGTGTTAAGATGAACCAAGATAAAATGTCAAAAGACTGAAAGCTTGTGAGTTTTATTTTATGTTTGTTTTGATTTGTTAGATTTTTTTTCAGTGGGCATCTGATCTCTCCTTTTTCAGTCAAACTTATTTTCCTTGGCCATTGTTTCTATTTCTTTCTTCTTCTATGCAAAGACGTCTATGGAAGTCAAAAGGTCAGAGAACACGGACCGATTGATAGCATGATAAGGAACCTGTTGGGGCTTTATCTGGGAACCTGCAGACCATTTTTCCTTAAGTAAATTATGAGACAAGTAGACAATATAATTGAGAATAACTCAGGATCTATCTTTTCATTCCACTTATTATTTTTGATGAAGTGATGTATTTTATCAAATGTTTGACAGAAATAAAATAATTCACAAACCACCGATGAGACTGAGAATATGTAACCATGACGTCCTGACAGACTGGGAACCAGGCTGTTGCTCACTCTGCCAAGTTTTTCAGAACAGTCACTATACTGATAGGACCGTTCCAAATTTCACTTCTGTCTGTTTATCAACTGAATCTTTACTGTCTGACAGTGATACAAATAAACATTTGTTGATGAGGACCCAGAAACAACTTTATTCAAAGTTATTCACAGCTTCACAGCTGCCCATTTACTTTGTAACAAAGTTGTTAGGGCAGGACGTAGGATACATCTCTGTGATGCTTTTTCGAATCATTATCGCATAGACTTGGTGGACATGTCCTGATAGTACCGAGGTGCACTGGACTGTGATTGATGTGTTGTGCTTCGTCCTAAGGAGTGCTGCTTGCAGCTTTTATATTTCAACTTTTTTCATGGGGAAAGTTACATTTTACTTTCAGATATCCAAACCACACAACCAAATTTGTATCATCTTTTACTGGTGAGCACTGAGTTGAGGACTTAATGCTGCACTCAGTAAAGGATGTGGAGAGTGTTAATCTGCTGCCCCTGTTTTCCTTCTTGGGCCTGAAATTGAAGCCAGTGACATCCACCCTGTTTCTCTGACCTCTGTGTCATGATTTAGTCCTTGAACTATGCATATGCTCATCCAGACTGTGTTTTTGCTCATTCTTTCCTTCTGTCATGCAGCATGAGGTTGTCTCACACTTCACGATATGGGACGCCTGCCAACACTCTTGTCTCTCAGTGGATCCACAATGCCTATTTGCACCTCTGAATGAGGTAGCGAGTCCATGCATATCTCTCCCACTGTATCCCCAAGGCTGTTTTCAGATTGTCGTTCACAAGCAGCCTGAGTCACTGTGTATCACCACTCTCGGGCTTTAATTACCTTTTCTTAATGGAAGTGGGTGACTCAAGGCCGGTGATTAAGGGCAAAAGATCAAGATAACAGAGATTCTCCTGCTTGCCGACTTTGAATGAATAATTTAGTGTCCAATTGTCATCCATGTTCCCAATGAATAGAATAAGATCCCATATGAAGTGACCTGTGTAGTACTTCATTGTCCAATTCATTGGAAGACATAGAGAAGTGGGCAAAGGTCCCTGCATTGGAGGTTTCAGAGGGAAGACAGTGAAACTAAATGTCGGGCTCTTAAACATTTACAGCACTGAAAGTTTGGGGATTTGCACCACATAATTATGTAGGCTTTCTTTACACCCTCGTTCATTTCCTATTCTTTGGAAGTCTAAGACAACCCAATTTTTAAAATAAAAACAGCAGCAGTGTAGCTGTGGTTGTAGTTGCTATTACAATGGCAAATTGCCCTCAGTGACCTCAACAGTAGATCAATTTATTTAAACAAAACAAAGACGTACCCACTGATTCAGAGCTCTGAAACCAGCATAATTATTCAGTTCAGGTTCCATGGAACCACAGTGTAAACTTTGAGTGGTGAATGAGTGTGTAGCAGCTGTGTTTAACTTTCATGCCACGCATCATTCTTGCTCCGACATTACATTTTTTGTCCTTACCCATGCTTTAGTAGTTTAGCCTTTGTATCAGTAGATAATGAAGGTATAAATGATGACAAAATGTTGGCATTGAACATTGATCTACTCTGTATCTCTCAAGTATGATTAGAAATGTTCCATGAGAATGTTAATATATTAATGTGACACTCTATTAAGTGAAAAATAATTACTGATTTTTAAAAAGTTGTATTATTTGCCTGCTGACTGTTATACTACGTTAGTATTATGTGTGTATGGACACTGTCAGTTATGTCCAAAAGTAAATACAAAGAGTGTTACTATCTTACAGTGTCCTTAAACCTGAATAAATCCACTATCCAAGTTCCAGTTCCCACATCTCCTTAATTGGAAAATGCCCAATATCAAATGAATCATTTAGGCTACAAAGAAGGCTACGTAAATGACCATGTCAGTGCAGTATGTTGTGTTTGCCATCAAGAACTTTCCACTGAACCCTGAAGCCTCTACAGGTACATGCTGGGCCTTTCCCCCCACAGATACCCAGTGTTTCGCAACACCTACAATGCTTTGGTAATGTTTCAGTGTTGTGGCAGCAATTGGGAAAGAAGGACAAACTGACATGCTGTTCTCTCCAGCAGCAACCTGCAGTTGCTGCGCTGTTGTTAGCATCCCCAGCTTTTCCCCAGGGACAAGGCTGAGGATTACAACCAGGACACAGAAAACTACACTCACGGCAGGCAGACACAGTGAGGCAAAGAGCACTGCATCATACTGTACTGTGCCAATGGGCTTAGTCACAGACATATGTAAATGCTCACTCACCCGTGCTCACACTCTCACTGTTCGACAGAAAACAGAGTCATGTGCAAGACATTTAAAGACTGAAATAGATAAATGAGGCACACACAAACAAGCACACATGTAAGTGAGAGAGGAATCCCTCAGCCATAAACAGCATTTTGTACATGCCCAGAAAATAAAATACCACAGAGCAACTTTTACACATTCAGCCTATCAAGAAAACCAAATGGAGAGTTTTTTTTTATTTATTCTATCTGAAGGTTGATGGAGTATCAGTACACCTCAGGAATGAAATCAGTCTATGCTTCATACACACACACACACCAAACCGCTCCCTGAATGACAAACCAGGTTCTGTATTTTACTGTGTCCTTCACCGAATCCTGTTTATCAGCCCAGGTGGTGTTCTATTGTGTCCTGCCATATGCCATGCTGTATAGAAATATTTTCTCTCCCTCACTTTGAAATGGTGAAGTTATTATGATGAAACATTGTTTTTATTTTCCCTCTGATAGTGCTTGTATTCGTAAGTCTTCCCCAACTCCAAGTAGTTCATTGATAATTAATATATTAAAAGGAAGACTGAGAGAAGTGTAGCATTTCATAGTTGGACCTCTACTGTATGTGACACAGGTTAGCACTGGTGCTTAAAAAATAAAAATTATGTACAAAAGAAGAAAAAATAAATATTAATTACTAAACTAAATATTAGTTCATTTCTATTTAGTACAGATAAATGAATGGGACATGATCTATCTAATATTAAGCATACAAAAAAAACAACCAGAAATGCAATACTCGTAGACTTGTATAAAATGTATATTACAAATATGAACAAACACCGGCTTAATATAAAATAGATAGACAAACTTACTATGGACCCATCCATGTGTGTAAGTATTCTAGTGAACAAAGGTTTCCATGGAAGCTTGTAAAAGAGTCCATTAATTAGACTGCCAGTTTCAATCCATGTCCAGTTTTTTCAATTAAGGTAATTGTAACCCTCACGGGGAAATGGTCAGCTTGCTTGTTAAATTAGACCTTTTCTATATACTTTACTGTTGAACAACCTTTCCTGATTCAAGTCATTGAACACATGCTTAGATTTGCCTATTCTACTGTGAATACTCTATATATACAGAGGTTAACAAATATCTCTGACCTAAAGCAAAACTGACAAGCTTAGCTAACTTTGGCATAGGTGTCTTAGCAAACACACACAAAATTAGTTAGGAAAATGAAAAAACAAAAAATAAACACAAAAACAAAAGCTTGACTCAAACTGAACAACAGTGAGGAGATCTGAAGCTCAGATTGTTGAAATGCACATCCAGCAGCACTTTCTCTTTGCTCTGAAAAGTTATAAGAAGACAGTTGGAAAGCCCTTGAAGTGATGCTGGTGGAGGGTTTGAGCAGATGGAAGTCCAGTATGGCAGTCAACACAGGGAGCAACGATCAGCATGTAAGGGTGCAGGTGTGAGATAAGCTAATAAGATCCATGTATATGTGCGTGTACATTGATAGACCATAGGGGCAGTGGTAGTCCTGTGGTTTGTGAAACGAACTTCGAGTCACCGGACTGGTGGGAGGTTGAGGTGGGAAAGGGAGAGTGACCACTTGTCCCACTCACTACTACTGTGGGCTCTTGAGGTGGGCCCTTAACCCCTGACTGTTCCCTGGGTGCTGCACTGCAGCAGCCCACTGCTCCTAGTATGTATAGTTAAGGTTAACTATGAATATGGGTCAAATATGGATGGGTCAAATGCAGAGAAGGAATGACCCCAAATGGATCAATAATGGTTTGATTATTAGATTATTAGACCTGTACAAGCCAGTAGAGAAAGACATGGATTTTCCTAAAAAATTCTTGCTCTTTGCTTGTGCTTAGTGTACATTTCCTTCAAAACTGTTAGCCATCCTAGTCTCTTTTCTGTTCTTCCAGCTTGAGACTGAAAGGTCATAGTTTCAGATGCCAGTCAAAACCATGACAGGGAGTTGAAAGACCTCTTGCCCCTGGTGCTCTTGAGCAAAGTACTGAACCCTTGCGGTGTAGTTGACATAGAATAGAATAGAATAGAATAGAATAAAATAGATTAAAATAAAATAGAAAAGAATAGAATAGCATAGAATAGAAAACACTTTATTAATCCCTGAAGGGAAATTCAGGTGTCTGGCAAAAAGGACATGAAACACATAAATAAATAAATTCACATTAACTCCAGGTGTCAACAGTTCATCTCCCATTGATTAGAGTTTTGAAGCCTAATGGCTGTAGGGTTGAATGATCTTCTGTATCTCTCAGTCCTGCAGCACAGAGAGACGAGCCGTCCACTAACACTGTTTCTCTGGTCCACAAAGATGTTGTGAAGTGGGGGATCAGTGTAACTGAAAATGGCCTCCACCTTCCTCTGTGTGCATCCCTCCACCACAGCCCCCCTACTTCTTAAGAAATAGAGGTGGCTCTGCCCCTTACTGTAGAGTGCATCTGTGTTGAGGGACCTGTTTAATTTGTTGTCCAGGTGTACACCTAGATATGGTAAATAGTAAATGGTCTGCACTTATATAGCGCTTTTTCTCTACCTTAGTGGTATCCAAAGCGCTTTACAATGTGTTTCGCATTCACCCATTCACACACACATTCACACTCTAATGGCGACAGCGTTAATCTACCATTGGGAGCAACTTGGGGTTCAGTGTCTTGCCCAAGGACACTTCGGTATGTGGAGGGGCCGGGGATCGAACCGCCAACCTTGCGATCAGTGGAGAACCCGCTCTACCACCTGAGCCACAGTCGCCCCTGATATCTGTAGGTCGGTACCACCTCAATGTCCACCCCACGAATGTTAACTGGTTGATGGCAGAGCCTGGATCTTTGAAAATCTACTATCATTTCTTTTGTCTTCAAGGTGTTTAGTAGGATACAGTTTCTGTGACTCTAGTCACTGAAGGCTTTTGTTAGATCCCTATATTCAGATTCCTGTCCATTCCGGATACACGCCACAATAGCAGTATCATCTGAATATTTCTGGATATGGATGTGAACAGAAATGGCACCAGAGCAGTCCCTTGTGGAGCCCCCTTGCTGCTCATTACTGTTCCACAGACACAGTTCCCTAACATGACAAACTGTGGCCTTTCTATAAGGTAATCTGTAATTCATGAGACAGAGGAGGGGTCCAACCCCCTTTCTTTGAGCTTGTCTATGAGTATGATGAGCTGAATGGTATTAAATGCGTTTGAAAAATCAAAGAACAGAATATAACATAATAATTATCACATAAGTGCCAGATTATTTGAGATAAGAGAGAGAACATGGCAGAGCATGAAGAGGACCGCATACCCCACTCCAATGTGTTCTCTGTATGCAAACTGCAGGGGATCAAGTGTGTTTTGACCTCAAGTCTCAGCAGGTGTAGAAGCAGCTGTTCCAGGGGTTTCATAATGTGTGAAGTGAGGGCTACCAGTCTGTAGTCATTTAGTTCAGCCGGACATTTAAGTTTTGGTACCAGTACAATGCAAGATGTTTTCCACAGAGCCGGGACCTGCCCCTACTGTAGACTCAGGTTGAAGATCATCTATAGAGGTTTACACAGTTGGGCAGCACAGTCCTGAATCAGCCTTGGACACACACCATCTGGGCCAGCTGCCTTCCCTGGGCACAGTCTCCCTAGCTCCAACCTCACCCCTTTTGCAGTGACAGACAGTGGAGGAGGCACAGGTCTGAGAGGGGGTATAGGTGGAGTGGTGGAGAAGCACATGTGTGGAGAAGGAGAAGACGAAGAAGGAGCAACAGTAGAAGAGGGTGTGACCGCTGTGTCAAACCTGTGGAAGAACTGGTTGAGTTCATTGGTTGAGTCCACATCACCCACTATTGGCTGTGCTTTGTTGTAGCCAGAGATGGTAGTGATTCCTCTCTACACCTCACGGATGTTGCTATGTTGTAAATTTCTCTCTCTGTCTTATGTCTGTATTCAGCCTTTGCCTCCCTTAATCTCCTCTTCAACTCATGTTGCACCTGTTTGAGCCGTTCTTTGTCCTCATCTCTAAAGGCTTCCTTTTTCTGGTTGAGGATTGCCTTGATGCCACTTGTGGTCCAGGGTTTGTTATTTGGGAAACAGCGTACAGTCCTTATTGGCATCACTGTGTCTCTACAGAAGTTGACGTACTTAGTAAGACAATCAACCTGTCTGTCGATGTCCATGCTGTTCTCATCTGTTTCCAGCAGGACTTTCCTATCTGTGCGTTGAAAGCAGTCCCTTAGAGCCTCACTAGCCTCAGGTGTCCATTTCCTGACTGTGAGGGTAGCTACAGGCTGCCTAAATACACAGGGTGTGTAACAGGTCTGCAGGAAAACCAGGTTGTGATCTGACCTGCCCAGTGGTGGTAAGGCAGTAGCTTTATAAGCATGGCATACAGCAGATCAAGTGTTTTATTCTCTCTGGTTGAACAATTAACAAATTGTGTAAATCTAGTCTGGTGGGAGGAGAGGGCAACATGATTGAAGTCTCCTGATATTATTATGAGTGCCTCAGGATGTTCAGTTTCTATCCTGGAAATACTTTCATGGATGACATCACATGAAACTTCAGTAGTTGTTTTGGGTGGAATGTACACAAGGACTGTTGTGTGACTGAATTCTCTTTGAAGGTAATATGGTCTCATACCAACTGCCAAGAGTTTGGTGTCTGGACAACACATCTTCTCTTTGACAGTAATATGAGCAGGATAACACCATCTATGATTTACAAATAAAGCCAGTCCCCCTCCTTTTATCTAGCCAGTAGCTTTAGCATCTCTGTCTGAACGTATCAGAGTGAAGCCAGGTAGATCCACCAAGGAGCCAGAGATGTTTTGATTCAGCCAGGTTTCAGTAAAGCACATGAGGCTGCACTCATGGTATACTTTCAGGATCTTCACCAATATCTCCAGCTCATCACTTTTGCTGGGTAGAGAGTTGACATTCCCCATGATGACTTATGGAGGAAAGGGTTTCTAACCCCATCTCCTTGTCTTTACTTTTGCACCAGCACAGCATTTCTGGAAACGCTTCATCTCAGCTGGAATAGGGTGATATTCTCCAGATTTGCTCCATGGTAATGGAAGAAGCTCCTCTCTTGAATAAACTCTTCTCCCCACAGACATATGCATTAGTAGTTGACACAAATAGGCAGTAGTTAGCATAAATAATATAAAAATATATAGCTAAAACAGAGAGCTACCAGACATTGCTGCTACCAGTAGAAGCGCATCATTTGAATGACAGTAATAATAATAATAATATTACCACTAATAATAGTGGTCATATCAGGTAGCTTCCAGGTATGAATGTGTGTACATTAGTTCTTGCAAGGCAGGAATGCATGTATTTTATCCAAGTAACCTGGACAAATAAAGATGAAAGCAATAAAGTAAGCTGTAAAATCAGTTTGACTGACAGTTCCCTCTTCTCCTCAGACATAAGTAATATGTGAAACTGTCCTACTTTTAACGTCTTGAATGCACTACACAGTTAATTTTCAAGTCTGAAAAATCTTACAGGGTTCTAAATGAATCTGATCTGCGAAATAGCTGTTGAAATACGATTTATTTTACCTCCACAAATCCTGTTTTAAATCGCTGTTCAGAAATCACACTACAATGTGATACAATCGCGTCAAATAAACTTGTGCTTAGGTTTAGATGTGTTTGGTTGTTTATTGAAAAGTAGCTATTATTTTCACTTAAGGACACTGCACTTAACTGAATACAAGATTAAGTTTGTTTGTATTGCCCATTTTCATGGATTTTCCAAGGCAACAGCATGAGTTATCAGCAGTACAGCAGTAGTTTGAGCCAACCCCATCTCAGGGAAATTATGTTTATGTTAGACATCCAGTCTCCAGCCAGTGTGGAGATTTTCCATATAACACAAGACCATGATCTGCCATAAGCTCAACAAAATGATTCCAGTGCCTGAACACAACCAGAAATGCTGTAGTTGCTACAAGCAAATATTTTATTGCACAGCTGGATATGCTGGCAGAAAACAATCAATACTGTGATTGGTATCTCCATTTAACAACTTGCCAGACATGTTAATTAATACGATTTTATTAATATGTCAAAGCCGAAGGTCAAATGGACTGCACATTTACAGTGAACAAACAACAAAAACATGCAGGAATGCTGTCTTTGTACTTTTTTTGTAATGTTGTCATATTGTCACATCTCAATCATAGACTCACCACTTTCTCCCATTGTACACAAAAGACGTCAAAATATGTCAGTCTGCGCAATAATGATAAAGGCTTGGACACATGATCAATGCCCATTTCCAACATATTTTTTGTCTCACTTCACTTGTTGGAAGCCATCACAATGCCATCTTTATATACAGTGTGTGATCTAAACAATTAACTTGATGAGTACAGTTTATATTACTGATAAGAGTGACCCTGGTTTGTTAAACCTAAAGACTCATTTGACGACCACGACTTGCATTTGCATCACAAACAGCAGACATAAGACATAGTAAGAAGGCATAAATTTAATAACTAAATAAGACTAAAGTACCACCGGCACGCAGTCTCTGTGTCCCAACAGGCTTATGAGACATAGTGTTTTGTTGACCAGCTCAGATGAACTAAGTGAGTGGTCCCTATCCCCACTGCCGTTTATAGTCATGTTTAATTCAAAGAAAACATCCTTTATTTATTTGCTCCCTCCACTCTAAAGTGTCTTCATATTTTCTGCAAATTTTTCCCAACTGAGCTTTGTCCCTTCTCCTCCCCACTTCTATCTCTTTTGCACTCTCTGCCTGATACACACACAAAGATGCACAAACTATTTTCTCTGCACTTTCCCTTTAAGTAGAGATTGCTGTCTGAAAGCTATGAGGCCTGACCAAGATGTCTCGGGAAATCAAAGCAGCTCCCTACCCACTGTACAGATGCAACCCGCATGAAAACACACACACATTGAGAAAACTCAAAACCAGATCAGGCAATCAGGAGCCACAGTGAGCTGAGGGGATATACAGATTTCCCCTCAGAGTTACAAAGGACAGATTTGGAAGAGCCAGAGTTCAAAAGTGGAAACCTGACAACAGCCTGAAAAGAGGCAAAAATACACAAAATACTCACAAGAAAAAATTCCACATGCAAGGTTTCAAAGTGTGAAGATAACAAGATAGCATGCATACACACACACACTTCCTGTAGAAGTGCAGATAAAATACCCACCCACAACTAGTGATCCTGTTGGTTGTGATGTCGCAGCAGTTCCAAGAAATGCCTGAAGTGTTTCTTTATTCTCCAGTCAGCAGAGTGTAAGACACTTCCTCAGAGAGAGCAACTTTCTCTGTTCATGTCTCTGAATGCTACACTAAGGGCACTCATTCGCTGAGTGTACAATCACTGAGCAATGGTACAAAACAGGACTGAAGAGGCAGGTGATTGCATCATGAATTAGAAGACAGCAGACTTCTAATCAACTTATTAACTCAATGTGGGGCTGCACTGATCAACCTCTCACTTACTAAGATTCTTTCCAGTTCACAGTGCTGAAAGCAGCAAATCACCATGAAACTCACAGAATAAGACTGTTGTTGTTCTGGAATTTTGTTATTGTCATATCATATGCAAATATCATGAAACAACAACAACCAACAATACTTTAGTCCATCCTCCAATACTTTCTGGTGCACAGACTGTGGTTCTCAGCTCCAAACCAACGGACTCCTATTGGAGATGCAAATCTTTAATAACAGCAAAATGATAGGATATTAGATGGAAAAGCTGCCTAAGTTACAGCTCCCTGCATAAAAATGGAGGAACTGACTCAAACACTCTTTGCCTCAGTCTGTCAACAAAATCCATGACTAGATAAAATGTAAATTTACCACAGCAGGTCCACTATCTGCTGCTGTTTACCTGCAGGTGAATAAAGATTCAACATGACACCTGCCATATCAAATTGCTACACTCTGTAAAATCAGGGTTCCTCACCCTTGTTACTATGTAACAAAACAGCATCAGCATAGTCAAATGAAGCATTGGCACTGAATATTACATCACCAGAGAGCCTATGTCACTTGCTATTGAGCCATTAGTTATTTACCATAGTAATATAAATCTGTTTACAGAGACAGACAGCAATCTCAGGAACAGTTACATTATGTTCAAATCCCTGTGACACAAATTATGAAGTTCTAGTATAAAGACTTGTTTTAAGGTTAGGTTAGGTTAGGTTTGGGTCAGGATTGGGTTAGGCAAGTAACAATTATGATTATGGTTCAGGAAGAGACTGGTGACAGATGAAAAGCCAACTTAACCATGTTGGCCATGTATGTTGCGTGTTGCTTCAGTAGCTTCAGCTACTTCAACGCTCCTCAGAATTGACTATACAAGTCACTGGAACTCCACTGGAGTACTACTATTCCAAAAGATATTCCTTTATTTGGTGTTTTGTTGATGGTGGTGTAGAGTGCTATCTCACACGGTGGTCCAAAACCATCCTCAGGTGTGCAGTTCTTTTGTGATCTGGTGACAGTGGCCATGGCGTATGATTCATATTATTTTTATGCTCATCATGCCCTTCAGTGACCCTCATAGCATGCAGCTGAGGTGTTGTGATCTTAGAAAGTAGCACTCCTATTAGGATAGAAATGCCTCATCATAGGATATAGGTGATCAGTCAGAGTAACTTTGTATTGATTGGATTTCTTGTGAGTCTTCCCTTTAAGGGGACAAGTGGACCTAAATCATGCCAGCGAATGCACAAATTGAGTTTACTTTTCATTGTTTTTTAACATAATTGCATGTCCCCATTGTCACAAGAGACCCACAAAATATATGAGAAGACCATCCCCTTGGTTCTTTCCTTTTCTCATTGATCAAAAACAGTGAATCTTAACAAGCCATTCAAGAATGCAGCCTCTTAGAATATCATAAGGGAATAAGTACCACAAATGCCCTGTCTTATTCTTAGTGCTGCAAGGTCTGTAAGAGTCTCCTTGTTCTGAGCCCAGCTGGGGTTTAGCTGTGTTGAGCTGTGCTTTCATTACCAGGAGAACCCAAACCAGGCCCATTCTGATTCTCCTGCCTTGTTTTTGCTGGGTTATCCATGGTAGGAAGGACAGAGGTCTCCTCTAAAACAGGACATGGGAGACAGCAGCCTATCTGCTTTTAAAGCTATGAGCACTGAAACAGCTCAGTTGGTACAGGAGCTGGCATTTACAGCATGGGAGAATGAATGATATGTGTGTTATTGTGAGCTGAAACTTGAAAGACACATTGTGGGGTGTGAACCTCATGTGTGAACCTTACATTAACTTGTTAATAAGGGCTATGGTTTGAGATGTTTAATGGTGACTAAATGTTCCCAGAGATGGATTGCCAAACCATACCAAATTTTAGGTTTCTTGTCAGAGCCCTCTAAAACAATGTGCAACCAGTGGCTCACTGCAAGGCAGAGAGGGTCTGAAACATGGTCCTCAGTATGCTTTGGGAAATGTTTGCAATGATGTAATACATGTGGTATGTACTCGAAGGTACCATGAAGAGTTTTCTTGTAAAAAAATTCTGTTTACATTTGTAGAGTCAGTTTTCAGCCAATCATGGTTACCAAGTATGTTTATCTTCTGGAAGTCCTTTTCTTCACTGCCTTTGTTGGCAATATGTTGTGTTTCTTGCCACCCATAAAACAAACATTATATCTAATGGAATAGTCTACAAGCCGTGACTGCATTACATTACCTGCATGTGCAGGTGCACCCTTATGTGTAAGTATTCCCCAGTATTTAAACTTGAATTAACACCTCACAGTTGCAGGCCTCCACCAAACCTTGCAAGTCTGAGTATACAGCATGTCTGTCCACAGTCATGTAGAGAAGAGTCAAATTATTTTTTCTGTGCTCACATTTTTTGCCAGTAAAAACAAATGCTTCAAATAAGAAAACAAAGTACAATGTGGATGCTTTGCATCTTCAGTCCTGCAGCACAGAAGATCCATGCAGTCACTACAGTTACAAGGTGGGCAGCCAAGAGTAGTGTCACCAGTTCAGTTCACAACCAAATGTGAGATTTGATTACAATTTCTCCCTCTGTTCCTGAGTAATGGTGCTGACTAATAGCCAAAAAAGTATTTTTGTAGAACGTTAGGATGTGACAGCAAAGTTGACCTTTGACCTTTTGGATATGAAATGTCGTCACTGCATCACATTATCCTGTTAAGCATTTGAGTTAAATTTTGTCATAATTGGTGGATGAATTATTGAGTAATGGCCAAACACATGTTTTGTTTGTGTGATCTTGACCTTTGACCACCAGTTTCAAATTAGTTCATCTATAATTTGAATAATTTTCCATGGGATGTCTCGGCCATTTGAACAGGATAGACAGCCAGAAAACATAATGCCTCCAGCTATGGCTTTCACTGACAGAGAGGTGTAAAAACTGCTTTGTACTTCTGTGCTACTGGAGGTCTAAGCTCCACAGGGATAGCAAAAGTAAAATCAACTAGAGCATTCATTGTACTGGATATACAGTGTGATTATAACATTCCAACAGCTCAAGATCATTTTGATCTTTGTTTTAACATCTGCTGCAACATCTGCATATCTGAGATGAACGCTTATCTAGTCATGCCTTGTGATGGTGCATGTAAAACAAGGTCAAAACAATTAAAATAATCAATCAATCAACATTATTTCTAACAGCATATGTGCTGATTATCTAACAGTATGATTTATGGCATATTAAATTGCAAGAATTGTAACTGTAATTAAAACAACATTAATGCATTAAAACAACTTCATGCAAATATCTGTTTCCAAGTTTTGTAACCAGATGCTGTTCCTGTAACACAGGTATGACAGAGACAGAGAAATCCATTGGGACAAATACAGGATATCAAATGCTCCACTGACCCAGGAACCATGACAGTATGTTGGGGCTACTTTGGCTGGAGGGCGGAGGCACCAGAGAGTCACCAGATCTATAACTATGTTAATGCATTTATACAACACAACGTCCTCCTTGCTGAACACAGCCTCCACTGCATGAGAGTGGAGGCTCCAGCGTCAGATTATGATGACAAAAGAAACACTTCAACTCTCACATTAAATTTATTTGGCACATAACAATGCCTTATCAAAAGTTATTGAGAATACCTTGGCAGTTTTACTCTAGCTGTAATTGCAGATTTGATCATTAGGATAACATGTGGACATGTTGATTTTGAGGTAAGGTCTGAAGTTACATACTGCATGGCTAAAAGTAGGATTTGTAAATCTGAACAGTACATCCTTTTTGGGATGTAATCAATACTGTAAACATTTAATAATGATGTATTTGACATCATTCAGAACCAATTTGCTGTTCTACACAGACTAAGGCCTGGCAGTGAGTGAAGATGTATTCATAGATTTTGCTGTGTAACAACTGGTGATTACACATGGGAAATATTCTGAGTTGTTATATAAAAAACTGTATATAAGACAGGTTTTGAGTTAAAGTGCTGCAGGCTGACATAAAGCCCTTTATTTCTCAGCTTTGGGATGGTCTCTGTAATCTTTACTCGACTGCCGTTCATAAACTTTGTATCTTCCAGCACATCATGCTGCTGACTTATCGGACTAACGACTCTATTGAGGTGGAAAGCTGAGAAAGAGCAAGACTGTTGTAGACGCAGAAAACACACTGCTGAAATGCTTAGAGACAGAGCAGCATGCTCTCACAATATGGATGACACTTCAATCTAAATACAAGCTAATGAAAAAACCTCCCTCGCACTGAGGACATTATTGACATATAATCCCAGCCCCTAGGAGAGGGAAGCCATCATTCTCCATCCACAAGCCAAACGAAATGGTCTGAAATTATGACATTTTAGGGAATTGGATTTATGGCATATCAGCAGAAATTCAACCGATTGACAGATAAGAGTTGTATGGTGCAGAAATGGGCCTGTGCTGGTATTTGTCCCTGTAGCACTGCATTTTGCCATCGATTTTCCTCGAGGATTATTATTCCAGTTTCTTCAGCGACTCGAGGCAGGTTATGGGCTGGAGTCTACCTTCCCCTCAGCAAGATCATTCTAATTCATAACCTCTTCCAAATGAGTTATTGACTTGGTGAGGCTTCTCTGCCATTCTCAATCAGAGGCTTTTACTTACAATATATACAGCTCTGGTCTCCAAACACCTGTCTCACAAGCAGTGGGAGGAATGATAGAGACATCTGGACAGCTCAGAAGGAAAGAGATTGCTTTCAGGTGATGAAATGCCCTTCTAGCAGCTGTACTATAGATCCTAGATTTTGCTTCACGCACAGCAGGTTTGCAGGAAACTGTAAGTATGATTAATAAATTAGTCACTGACAATTATATTTTCAGTTTAGTACAGGCTTAGGAGTTAGTGTAGTATTATTAACGACTGCTAAAGCAGCTGTTTGTTTAAGTTAAAAGAAAAGTGTAAGATTTTGGGCAACATGCTTGTATGTCAATTTCGATGGAGATGACAAGATAGATAGATAGATAGATAGATAGATAGATAGATAGATAGATAGATAGATAGATAGATAGATAGATAGATAGATAGATAGATAGATAGATAGTCCAGTGTGGTAAATGAGATAATAATGCTAGACAAGTTTTAAAAAATCTAAAATCTGTATAACCTTTATGGTAAATTACAATTAAATATATGCTGACCACATTCAATTGCCAGAATCAAATTCTAGGACTCTACCTCTGAATGTCCATATAAAATTCATAGCATTAATTATAAATAACATTTCCTGGTCATTAAAACACCAACAGACCTTCTGGTAGACCAAAACATTATGAAATGGAAAGAGCATGTTGACCACAATAATTTTAGACTGTTTATGTTACTCTCTATGTCATCAAGTCAGGGGAGAACTGAAAACAAATAAAGGATGTAACTCAAGGCAGTTCATCTCTATTTTGAGTTATTGAAGATCACTTGTGAAAACATATGCTAATCGTAGTATAGAACTCACTGAGAGTCAAAGCTCAAAGTAAGTAAGCTTTTAAAAACCTGCCAGTTTGTTTTGGATAGTTTTTGTCTGTACACTTAATTTATTTTAGTTGACTTGACTTTGACTTGGCTACCTATAAGGAAGGCAGTATTATGACACTGTTATATTGTGCCCAGTGTTTGCACAGTGAAAGAAAATTGTGTGTCTTTATGACTTTGAAACAGTGATTTGGATCCAGCTAGCAGGGAATGTTGGTTTCATTAAACTAACGGTGTAGTTCTCGTCACCTAAACCTGGCCAACAAATCAAACAGTCCTTGCTGTACAGGTCCTGTGAATTCCATTGGGGGGCACTAACAAACAATACACTTTGACATTTGTTGTATGCTTACTTCAGGAGCAGCCAAGAGAAATTACAATAGCAGATGTTACACCAAAGCCCCTCTGAATATGGAAAGATATTTTAATATCTGCTATGTTAATTAAGAACAGTCATAACACTTAGGATTAGAATTAGCAGAGGTGAGTCTAAATCAGGCAAAAGGGAGCTTTGGAGAAATGTAATTTATTTCAGCAATTGCCCTCAAGGGCGCAAAGTCATCATGGAACCAGGATGCAGCTTTTAGTACACATTGACTGGAGTGTAGGACAAACCACAAGGATACCACAGTCAGAGGACAGTGTGTCATGTGAAGTCCTATAGCTCACATTACAGTCAAAGTGATACAGGGAATGGATCTGGTCACTTATGTCTCCACATTGTTCCAGTACAGCAGGAACAGAGCGTCTCTGTCAATGTTAGTCCACACATTAGGTCACCTCCAGCTCAGCTCCAGTCAGCATCTCAGCAAATTACATCCACACACATGCCTTATTTGTCAAAACCAACCCAAGCAGAGATTTTCTGTTTTAAGCCGAGGGAAGGATGCAGAGAAGCAGCTTTTACAATCATCATTTCACGTGGTATATTAACCATGTTCATGCGTGGCAGTATCATGTGCTTGAGAGGGGACATGGCATCCATCCTCCTGCCTCCCTCTGCCGGGAGAGACAGAGCATCTAAAGCCAGCCATATCAGAGAAACACACACAGTGCAAGGGGGCTGAATGCCTCACCACCGCTCACCAGCTTCTGCCTTCTTTGTTCCCTAAAATTATGAAATGATATATATATACTTTATCCATGTAACTGATTTTGCCAGCCAGAGATAGTTTTAAATTTCTATAAACTAGCTATGAGTGAAATATGAATATTTTAAGCAGCTTAGCACTGATTTAAATATATTTACCAGCAGTCTGTTGGCTGTGGGCCAAGACACAGTGTAATGCTCACAAAGCTGCCGCTGCTAAACTCAATTTAAGAAAGCTGATAATTCAGACTGACAGTGCTGAGGCAAATAAAGTCATTTAACTAAAATATTTCATTTTCTCATGCTTTGTAAAAACACTAAGCAGAATAACACAGATATGAGACGACATGGAGAGAACATGGCAAATAGGAAATTAGGCAGTGCAACAACAACCGGCCGAGTGTAGTGAGTCATTTCCTGTTCTACAGTGTGTATATTTAGGAACATTTTGAATATTAGTGGGATTGAATACTAACATAGAAATCCCTAAACTGACAGAGCTCCACAGTTTGTCGAGAAGCATAGACTAATCGCTGTTGTAAGCAGGCATAAACCTATTTGGAAACCTGTTCAATACATTTTAGAGTATGATGTTGTGCTTTATGCAAGTCTGTATGGCTTGTGCAAGGAATTACAAAAAACCTATTTTGATAAGCTTACTACATGTTAAAATACAGTCTTTAAAACACATTTGAATCAAATCATATATCTACCTCCAAACTTAAAGAGTTCAAACATTCACATTTGCAGTACATGACAACAGTGCAAATTCCATCTGCTGATGACAATGGAGTCAAAAACTCACAAGTAATTTCACACTTTTGTCTCTTGCTGACAGTTTTATATGACAATAAAAAATAGATATTCATAATGTTAGCTCAGGCTTCAACATCCCTATCAAAGTATTAATTATTTCCCAAGTCACCCCATTACCCCTCCTCCTCTTATAATATCTGTTTATAAATGTGACAGCCACACACCCTTTCTCAGTCATGTCACATTGTTCTGTTGAGCAATGTTATTGTCCTGATTGAGACCATATGGCAACCACCAAAAAAGCAGTTCACAAGGTTTAGAAATAACTTTCATGGTTACCCCTTTGAAAAGTTCTAAAATGCTCTTTGCAATGGGCAAATTAGCACAACAGTCAGCTAAACTGAAAATCACTGTATTTTTGCTAAGCACATATTGAACTGTAAGTTCCCAGAGCTTCCCTGCCAGTCCAACACAAGCACATACAAACCACGTAGTCTAAATCGTCTGTTGTTGAGGACAGACCCTTGATGATTTCTATGAGTTCATATTCTTCTGGAAAACCTCCTTAATCTATCTGGGCACTGCTTTTTCTAAGGTATACCACAAACCATCTGAAAGCACATGCATCACGTCCTAATGTCAGACGATGTTCCCAAGAACTGCCTGTTTATGACAATGTAAAGCTTAATGGTTAAAATGAGGTTAAACCCCTACTGCTAGCGACAAGAAGACATCAGGTGTTGTCTTTATTTTACCCATCACAAGTAGTGGGCAGGAAAGAACCAATGCGGACACTCAACCTTATAAAACACGAGCACTGCTCTTTACATCTGTATAAATAAGGGTAGTAAAAGTGCACTCCTCAGTGGGAAATCATCATAAACTGGGAAGAACAAATGAAGGGGAAGAACTGCCATGGTAGAATGTGTGCTCTGCTGGTAAGAGCATAAAAAGAGTCACTGACACATCATATGCTTGAGTTACCCTCAATGAAGGATGATACAATGAGTGTTGCCAACTTCTTTCCGTCTCAGCAAACATGCCTACTGACTGAAAACAGGTTCCCAAGGACTATATAATGAAGAATATACACTCACTCTGTCTTTATGTTCCACTCGGTGAACAAACTAAAGTAGTGGTCTAGATGTCCAAAATGTTGGTCAGATGGTCAAAAATATAAAAATAACTGCAACTAAGTCAGATTGATTGATATTTGTAGTGTGGAGTTGCTGTGAAGGGTTCCTCTTTTGTCCTCTGATTTACTACTGATAGCTGAGACTAAAATCACCAACCTTCATTCCATCCAATATTTTTATGTTGCCTGGAGTAATGAAGGTCTTATTTTCTATGAACTAAGAACCATGGTTTAGTACAAATTTGATCTCATTTTCATAGCTCTATAAATCTGTTCTGATCAAGTTATGATAATTACTTATACTAATATGATTTAGTATTTACTAAATTAATACAAATAGGCTCAAGCAAAGTCCATAGCTCTGCCATTCCAGACATGTCTTTTAATCATCTGTCCTATGGGGTCCTGATAAAATAGGTACACTCCTTGTGCTATACACTCACAAGCACAAACAAAGAATGTTTTTTTTTTTTCCTTTTTTGCACTTGTGCATGTATTTGCATGTAGACATGTGAAATATAAGGTACACTCTTCTGGAAATTGTTTTTTACATGCTTGGACAAGCAAACATCTAATCATCTTTGAAACAGTGCCTATGGATAATAATGACAGATTTGAACACAACCAAATCTACCCTACAGTTTCCTCATTACTTGATTTTTTATTAATGTTAGTATTATTTAAAATAAAAGACTACAGATTGTTCATTTTAAAGGTCTTTTCTATACCACTAGGAGGATCAAATGTTTTCTTGTTCACATATATTTAGAAAGTCACCAGTTTCCAAGGGATGCATTTTATTTTGACAATTGTAACTACAGTGATTGTGTATAGGACATGGGTAATATGCTGCTATACCTCCTTTGTAGACAAAGCGTCAGACTGTTACTGAAGAACAGTTTCTTCTTTAAAATCCAACAGTTTACAGACCAGTTTTTATTGTCTTACTGTAATTCTGCAGAGATGATTAGCACTCTCCTTTGGTTTGACCTCCCAGTTAAGGTTTCGATAATCTAAAGAGGATTTTGGTTTGTTTTCAAACATCTTATCATCTAATTGCTTAGTTGCTTATCTATTTCCTTAGTTTTGTCGCTTCACTATTTATCTGCTGGATGCATATAGTGGTGCCTTACAATTATACAGTATACATGCACAGTAACAGTATAAATGACAGATTATACTTGATTGGCTGTTGAATCTTGCTCAGTGACACTCTTTGTGTCTTCCATTCTCGTAATATACTCACATTTTTTGAGTTCTAATTACATGCCCCTGCCAATAACTTCTTCTCAGCATGTCTAAATGTGTATCAGAGTAGCAGCATATTCTCACTTGCATGCTAAATCTGAATCTATGTGTTTCTTGTCTTTGGTACAGAGTGGGTTGATTTTTTTTTTCAGGTGAATGCTTTCTGCCTTTGGGGCTGAGTATAGGTTTACAGTAAGTCTAACACCTTCCCATCACTGCAGGACATGCATGCTATAGGTTTCAACATCAAATAAAGTGGGTTGCCCACCTATCATCAGGTCGGCAGTTCAATCACTGGCCCCTCCACAAATGCTGAAGTGTCCTTGGGCAAAACACTAATTCTAAGTTGCTACTGATAGCAGGCAAACACCTTGCATGGCAGCTCTGCTGCCATTGCTGATTGTGTGTGTGGATGAATGAATGAGGGACACACTGTAAAGTGCTATGTTTTAAGGTTAAAAAGATGCTATATAAGTGCAGACAGTTTACTATTTACTAATGTCAGAAAGAAGTCATTTCCTACATATACATGTTTTTTTAATTATCCTATGTTATTTTTGAGTGAAAGACTTCTCCTGCAAAGCACTTACTGGTGAAAGAAATGCTGATGGCTGTATCTACACTACATTTACACTGCAGAGAGGCATAATGAACACAAAGGCACTTGAATGAGAGCAGCAGTGAATTCTAGTCTAAATATATAAAGGCCCTGTGCTCAGCATTATTGGTTTTGTATAGGTGCACATTCTTTCATATTCTGGAAAGGGAAGGCACACTTTTGTCTGACCTCAAATCTGTCATGTTACACTGAGAACGGATTACAAAATGGAAAGGGAGCTCATTACATATCTCAGCTCTAGCTTTTGAAGTTGATAAAAACTAAAACAGGAAAACTTAATTTCATTGTAAAAGCTCAAATGTCTCTCATTAATCTTCAGTAGCCCAAGGCTTTATATTTGGTTGTGTCCTGGTCTCACAATGATAACACAAGGTTTAAATACCCCCGGGTGTTCCCAATAAAAAAAAGAGAGAGAGAAAAGGACAGATAAATGATTTCCTCTTTTAATGGTATTTTCCCTTTAAAAACATCCTCCTTAACCTGGTTCCATCAAATCAGATTAGTTTCCTGTGATTGAGGTAAAATGTAGTTCAACCAACATGTTTCTAATTGAAATGGTAGCTTCAGTGCTAGCTCCGGATAACCTTGACTTCTGACACTTCTTTTATTTCATCTTGCTAATTCAAGTAGGGAAGATGTAGAGCTGGTAAACAAATTACCGGAAAATCTGCCATTTGAGCATGCAGATCTGACTGTGTCTGCTGTATCAAGTACATCCTGAATGGAGCTTCATGCTCAGGCAAATCGCTGGAGTAGTTTGAATATGATTGGAGATTGTAAGATTATGAACAAAGACAATGAGGTGCTCTTTCAAAATATGACGGCTCTCACTTTTACTGTAGAAATCAAGCATGCTGCTGATAATTTTCAGCCCACAAACCCAGTCTCCATCTGTTCTGCATTCGTGTTCGTGAGAGGATTAAGCATCTGGGTCAAGAAAAGGGTTTGGGAAATATAAAAGCACCATGTAACATTACATATAAAGGTCCCATGTAGTAAAAACCTTTTTTCTTTTGTATTTTGAGGGCATTATAAACTTGGGAGATGTAAAATAAAGGCTGTTCAGTTGAGCTTTTTCAACCACTCCACTTCCCAGCTTTACAAGCCAATAAGATCCTGACCCAAGTGCTACGTATCACCCCAAACCAATAGAGGTGCTCAAACTTCATATAATCCTGCCCCATTACTGCCGCTACTTGCCATAGGCCTCTAGTACAAAGAAAGTTCAATATGTCCATCATATCTTTTCATTATCTTGCTTCTCTTAACCTAACAACCACAGCTGGAGGAAATAGTCTCATGAAGCTGGTTAAAACCTCAACCACAGGTTTCTGAACCTGGCTATGAGCACATTCACACGAAAGAGATGTAGGTTTCTTATTTAAGATTCAGTTTAATTATCATCATGCATCACAAGATTGTATAATTAAATCAAATACGCTACTCAAAAAAAGACAAATTATTTAATGAAAACTTAACCGAGTAATAAAACCATTGTCATGGTGATGTGGGGGATAATTTCAGTAGTCACAAGTCATTCTCATAGTGTGAAGGACAGTTTTAGTCTTATTCCTTTGCCTGCAAACCTGGTGGTGTTAAACAGTCATTGGATCAAGTAAAGTGCAAATATGACACTTAATTGAAACCAATATCACTTATTGCATATCTTATAAGGTCAACAAGGCAGAGGCTTAGTGTTTTAATCAGTTTCTGTTTCAGGATTATTTCACTCTACAAAGGCGCATCTAAAACAATAAAATGGTTTTAAAATAACTTGCAGTTCTAAAAACTCTTTACTTCTCTCACTATCTGCACTCTGAACCCCACGGGATTTTCCATGAATGATGATGCCATTTTCAAAGAAAACAGATTGGTCAGTAGGAGGTGTTTACGATGTGTTCATGTCTCAAACATAACCTGCTCCTGAGCAGATTAGGTGGTCCACATAAGTTACCATGGTGATGTGCTCCAGCCAGAAGAGAACCGCTATCATAATACTGAAAACCCAGAGTTAAAGCTGAAATTACCCTGCTAACCTCAAATCCTGCTACATAGCACTGAAGAGCAGTTTCTTTCAGGTCCTTTCATTAAGTTTCACCCTGAAGAGCAGCTTCTTTGTCAAACTGCTTCTGCTAGCTCTAAAATGTTTCAGTCACTGGCAAAATAGATCAAATGTTCCGATGCTGGCTGCAAATACAAGTGTCTTCCTGCACTCCCAGCATCTGAACAACTGAAGATTCAGTGGTTAACTGTTATTTTTGATGTCAGTGTCTGCAAAAAATTAACATTGTTACTAATAGTTTTAGTGCATTATGTGACCAACCTGGCTGTTATTATTAGTTTTGACTGTATGCCCACAGGGGAGAGCTATGTGGCCACTGTAATGTGTTGTAGCTTTTTTGCACTATTCATCTGCTTGCACTATTCATCGTACTATCACCATGTGCAATATTATTTATTCAATTTTCCTTGTTAAATATTACTTTCATATTCATACCTCACTTATTGTTGTATCTTATTGTATATTTAAAATGTTTCTTTATAATAGATTGTTTATTTTCTTTTTTATGTATAGGGCATGTTGTGTGTTTTTCTGCTTTTTCTCTGCTGCTGTAACAAGGAAATTTCCCCGTTGTGGGATTAATAAAATCTAATCTAATCTAATCTAATCTAATCTAAAGGTTCTGTTTGTAGGGTTTTTGATCACGGCCCCCGCTGAATCTTTAACATACTGCTGGGATTCATATCATAACTATACTGAAACTGATGTAAGCCTTTCTGACTGGACTGCAATTCCTATTCCATGACATTTTTTTCTCCCATCATGACTATTGATTGTGTTCAAGATTTTATCACTTCACTGGCAGTCATCATGTTGCTTCAGTTGACTTGAAAAATGCTCTTCAACACACACAAGGGAAGCACAGTCTTCAACAACTCCAGTCCATAAAACTATTTTAGTCAGCACAGCATCACACTCCCATGGTGGTGGGCTCTGCATGCTTACATGTAGTTGCCAATAATCTACTGCCTAAGAAGTGTATATTCAGAATTGTATATTTTTAGTATTAAACAACAACTGTGGTTGGTTGTCCATTTTTCTGCTGATGCTGCATTAATGTAATTTTGGAGGAGTTCTGCTGACTGGGAAATGCAATTAATATCATCATTCTCGTGGAAATACAAAGATATGTTCCTGTGTTTTGCTGGCAGTGTTACCCCCTATGTAGCGTCACAAATTTAGGAAGTGTGACCAGTAAATATACCAGGCAAGGCAGCAAGTGTGACAGTCCAAATATTAAACATGAAAATTATTGTCTCCCATTCTCTTGTTCTCTGTGTGTGTCTCTCTCTTTCTGCGTGTGTGTGTGTGTGTGTGTGTGTGTGTGTCTGTGTGTGTGCAGTCTATCATACGGCAGCACTTCTGACCAACAGAAGCCAGACACAGAAAGAAAAGGGGGTGGGGGGGGCATTTTGCTGACATGGTTTGGATCCACTACATCCCTTGAATAGAGGGCTTGCTGCAAATCAAAACAACAATGTTCAGTGTGTTCACCTTTATCCTATGATTCCTGGTAGGATATGAGGGGTCACTGAGCTGGCTACCGAGTATGAAAATCATCTGAATTACATGCTGTGGCCTTCACAGTCACCAGATCTCAACCCAGTTGAACATTTACGACAAATTTTGGATTTACGAGGACAGGTCTTTTGGAAGAACTGTATTTCATCCCTCCACTTTTAGAAATAAAGTCAAGGCATGGTGATGGTGTTCTGGCAGCACCTGGTGAGCCACCGCCTTACTTGTACTTCATGTTGGTTTTCCTTTATTCATTTATTTATTTATTTATTTATTTATTTTTAAATATGACATTGATACTGTATTTCTGTCGAAATTCTTTTTGAGTTTTATTAACATATTTTTTAAAACTAGTTGTGTTTGAAACATATTAAATACTGTTGACTCTTTGTTACCTAAAAGGAGAACAGTTTGCTCTTCCTATGCAGTTTGTTTTGTTTCTTCAGAGGGTCGTGAGTCAGCTTTTTGGGCAATGTACAGCTGGTTCCATTGTGAAGAGACTATTCAGATATTGTTTCCTTATTCTTTCATTAACACTATTTTCAGGCTAAGCTGAGACAGATCAAACATCTGGACAATCCACTATTGCTTAATTACAATGCTGTTTGTGGTCACACATGGTTAGGATAAGGACTACAGCATTCAACTTCACATATGGACTCCTGTGCGTGTTCTTTGAGTGGAAGCTGTTGTTCTGTCTCAGACCCCTTTTTCTCTCCTTCTATCTTACTTTGTCCGTGGATTGGTCTGTTCATCCATTATCTATACACCTCTTAATCCTCAGTAGGGTCGTTGGGAGGCTGGAGTCTATCTCAGCTGGCTTAGGGCAAAGGCAGGGGACACCCTGGAGCCTATCACATACAGGGACATAGACAACCAAGCACACTTACACCTATGGACAATTTCAGAATCATCAATTAACCCCAGCATGTTTTTAGATTGTGGGAGGAAGTCGGAGCACCCGGTGAAAACCCACGCTGCACAGGGAGAACATGCAAACTCCACACAGAAAGATCCCAGACACAAACCAGGGATCTCCTAGCTGTGAGGCAACAGTGCTAACCACCAGACCACTGTGCTGTGACTGTCACCTCCCATTTCATGCGTAATGCTCTTCGCTCACAGTTTCTGAGAAGTGAAACAGTTTCATGTTTCTCTGCACATCTCCGTATTTACCAGTTATGAGAGAGACGCAGGGCAGACCCCTGGAGGAAAATGTAATTTTTCTGTCTGTTATTGACAGGCAGGTTTCTCAGGGAGACACTTCTTCTAAAGGTGGAGTTTTTCTAGCTTCAACCTGCTACATTTAGCTTGTCTGCCCCATTAGACAGTGACCTTCATACTAATGCCGACCACGGCAGCCAGCGCCAACGCACCTAATTCAATCTCCACTCCGCAGAGATCACAGACACATTAAGTGCCTGTATGAATTGAAGCATTTATAGATACACAAATACTGCTTAAAATTGCTTCTTTTGGATGTGAGGAACGTTGTGAGCTTTCATGAATCTGAAGTTCTGATGAAAAATTCTATATTTTAATCCATGACTCTCCATAGGTGACTGTCTCTAAGTTGAACCACTTCCTTGACCTAAACTTTTTTTGTTAATGCTACTTTTCTATATGGGAGAGCCACCTGCTTTCCACAGAATTTATGAAATACGTTCTGCTGTATCCCTGTGAAGTGACCCTGAATATGACTTCTTTTCCACACAAGTAATCCAATTTCCTAGCCTTACCTGTCTGCAGTACAACTCTTCAAAAACGCCAGGACATTTCAGAAGACCCAGCAAGCTGGAGTCATGGCTACAGAGCTGGTAGGTCACATGTCACTGTGATTCAGTCTCTGGCTGCTTCCAGCTGATCTGTATCAAGCTTTATCTTTGATGGGCCGTGGGAAAATTCAGTTATGTGGTTTCTATTATCAGTGGCTGTCAGCATGTCAGCCTCTGTCTTCAACAGACACGAGCACATCTTCTGAACTCTTACCCTGCTCTAATGTCTTTGTTCCCTACTCAGCTGGTTGAAAATAATCTTAACCATATAAAGCTCACTTCCCAAGTTATTTTGAAAACTCACTGGAGCAATTTCCATAGAGCTTTTTGTTATCATGGGAGCTGGTCAGATTGATTATAACAGCTATGGCATTCTTACTCTGAACTGTTTATTTTCTTGTGACTGGATTTCTAAATGGAAATCCAGCTCAGTTATTCATCACTCTTAAATGAGCTGAATCATTTGCAAGCTGCTATTTTGAAGAATGGCTACTACAAATGAATGGTCAAAGCACATCCGGAGACTTGATGATGGGATTAGTGCATTAATAGCAGGCTCTTTAATGCTATTCCTCAGAGTCAAAACTGCTCTCCGATAACAGGGAAGCCCACTTGTAAAGTAAAATGCATTTGGCAGAGTAAAAGAATCACAGCCTGGCAGCAGAAGCGCTAAGTGTAGGACGGATTGAAACTAATCCTATGCAACCTTTTATTCATATTAGGTTTTGCTCTGGAAATGAAGAGCTTCCCTGCATCCCCAGGTTTTCACCTACCTCACTCATGGTACCAGGAAATTTAGAAATGTGAAGATAATATTGGGTGTTTGTTTTAACACTCAGTCTGGATTGTGCAGTTAAAAAAAGCCACACAGACATTAACAAGTTTGTCTAAACTGCTGACCTGCCACAAGCAAAAATGCTATAATTACAAATGAATGAAAAAAAACAATCATTAAAACACCACAGTTGTTTGCATGAACGTCAGAGTACTACCCGGCCTATGTTTTCTGTGGCTCTGGTGAGACATTGTCAAGTCTCATAAAACAAGACTGATGATGTCACCAGGTGATGTGTCCTCACATAGTCATCAGGGCCCGAGAATTCAAAAACATAAAGGCTGACTGTTTGTGTGCCTCCAACATGATGGAGGATGCAGTGAAAGACATTTCTGAGCTGCACGCTGCACGAAGAAAGGTCGTATGACAAGGAGCATATTTACATATACATACGTGTGTGTGTGTGTGTGTGTGTGTGTGTGTGTGCGCGCAGCTCCGTTTTGCAAACTAAATTTAACTCAATACAATTTGCTCCTGAGCTACTGACTTGCTCCTGATGAATATTTTCACAACTCAAACTGAAACCTGTCCTTAAAGGTTCACAGATGCCTGCTGAAAATATTTGCCGGCACACGAGTCGCTGGTAGCTGACAAACATGCAATCACTAGGTATGATGTCCGACAGACAGAATCAGGTTGTAATTGTTCAGCTTCAGCCTTCTGATGATATGACTGCTTAACCAAAGACCAGTAAAGGACTATGGTTGTATAATGGGATGTAATGGGGGACGGGGACTTTCCCTGAATGATTCTAAGCTGGGAGGCTTTCGCTATAATGTAAAGAGACAAGGAGGAAGCCAAAGATTCACAGGATTTCATTTATCTGTCAATGCTTCTCTCACACGCATGCAAATCCAATACAGCTTCATCAGCAGGAAAATCTGTCCATATTTTATGACTTTCCATTAAAACAATTTGGAAGTGTACAATATGGATTTAATTGCTGGGGATTTTATTTTCTTTCACATTATTTTCCACTGCTAAAACAGTTGACTTATTCAATAAAAAAATGCATCTGTCCATGGCAATACACCCGCGCTTGCTCTTGACAGTATACACATATGCTTGGGTCTGTGTGACCGTGTTACCGTGTGTGTGTTTTTGATAACATACACAGCTAATAGCACAACTGCTGCTTTATTTTATAAATTCAGTTTCTGCCATGTTATTGCTTCTTTGTCATGTCCTCATCTCTGGTTGTCGTCACACTATGTAAATCAAATCAGTGGCTTTAACCTCTTGCCAACTGCAACCAGCATCAGATTAAATGATAAGTAATTCAAACCCAGTAGGCCGAATGTTATTTATGAAATAATATAAGGCTACAACATTTCCATTCGATGAAAGACGTGTGGACGTGGGGTACAATATTTCCTGAGCAGGCATCATGTAGTGACAGTGGGTTGAAAACAGCATTTTTTATTCATGAAATTGAGCTCTTTTCATTTTGGAAGTGGCTTAGTGGACAAAGTGTGGCTCGAAAGATCATTCAAACATTTCTGTTACAGCAAAATAAAATATTTATCATGTGTTTAAACTGTAGACGAGGCGTGTCAGCACGGTGTAAAAAATATGTAATTATGTAATATCTAATACTTTATAAAACATAAATGAAATTTCAAAAAACACCTGTCTCTCTGTTTTCTCTCTCTCTCTCTCTCTCTCTCTCTCTCTCTCTCTCTCTCTCTCACTCTCTCTCACACACACACACACACACCACTAGCAAATGTAAATATACACACTAATATAGGCAACGGTAACACCTGAAATCACTACATCTCACACACACAAGTGAGTGGCATAAACATATCACTCCTAGGCGACACTGTGAACACAAATGGACATGTGGTGTGAGAAATAACGTATTTGTAAATATCAAATGTTAGAATTTAGAACTTTAGAAATAGCAACAGGTTCCATACTGCCCACCCCTGCCTCCCTGGGAACTAGATTTTATATTTATAGATACATATGTTCATTTCACTCTGGGGCAGTTTTGTACTGGGAGTGCTATTGCGCCTACAGTCTTGTTACTCTGGAGATAAAACTGAAACTCCAACTACTTCCCACAAGTAGGGAAAGGGAGGAAAAGTGAGTTTCCAACAGGTCATGATGAGAGCAACGTTCTTTATGTGGACAAAAACACCAATCAAACTTTTAGGGCTGCAATAGAGGAGAAAAGAGAAGAAGCTCACCAAATCTCAGGACGTGTGGCATCCCATGAGAGTATCCCACACAGTGTAATAGCAGCAGTAGAAGCCTGACGATGCACCTGAATCTCGCCTTAAATATCAGCAGGGAGGTAATCTTCATGGTGCTTGTGTGGTGCACACGATTTCTTTTCATTCCCTGAATCGGTATATTCCCCAGATTTTTTTTCTTTTCTCTTTACCCCCTTTAACGTGAATTCAGGCAGCTGGAAGATCACGGCATGATCATCACCGGCGGGCTGAGCAACGATTTCCCCACATCCATTTGGCAAAAGAATCACTGCGTGTCCAGCTCACTGCGCCAAGAAGAAGCAGCCCTCGGACTCAGCTGAGGAAGAGGATCGTTGAGGTGGTGGTGGTGGTGGCGGGGCATCCATGTTAGGCAGGGCAGGGCTTGAAGAAATCCATTTACTGAAAGACAAAGGCAGAGATTGAAGGGGGTGAGAGAGGGGAGATCCAGCGTGACCAAGTGAGAGTGAGAGTGAGTGAAGCGGCGGTGTGAGCAGCCTCTCCAGCCCGAGCTCCTCTTGCTGCACTGCCGCACAGCATCTGACGTCGAGCCAACACTAGTAGTGTGAAAGCGCTCTGGATGGATCGGGCATGTTTCTCGGCTAGTGCCGGTCACACTTCGCCCTTTGATCTGTATTCCCTGCCCAAACTGTCATGCCGGCCCCCACCCCTCCCTCCTCGCCTCCCTGATGTCGTGTCCCCGGCCAGCCAGCCGCCGCTCTCCGGGTTTTCTCCCGGATTTCTCCTTCGGTTCGGTTCCGTCGCCGTTTGCTGGCAGCGGAGCGCAGCCGTATAAAAACCAATCTATGAATGTGAAATGATCGCCTCTGTTTGATCGGAGTCACTCAGGCTTGGACTCATGTGAGGGCACCGTGAAGCAAACCTGTCACTGTACACTCAATATGATGAATAGCCTCTGCTCAGCCCCGTTCAATTTCAGCACCAATGTTCTGTCTTTGGAATATTACTTTTCTTTTCTACTATTCCTCAGACTGACACTGTGCAGCCTATTCGATTAAAAAAATCCACATTACATTGTATTTCCATGTGTGTCTTCTGACTTGGAGGGAAGTGCCATTGCGGCTCTTGTATGACCAATGAATTCCTGACAGTGTGTACAAACAGTGAAAGGTGAAGAAACTCATGTGTGAAATTCATTCTTTCCCAGAGGCTCCACTCCGGCCTTTAATCAGGCATTTACAAATGAAACTTCTTTAACGGGGCTGAAAAGAAAGCGGGTTGGTTTGAATGGACTCCTGGACACAGCAGCATGACTTGTCTCCGTATTATTCCCGTGGTCTGCTCATGTTAAAATAGATTTCAGTCAAATTGTAATTAGTTTACTGGTAATCCAAAGCATGAATCCTAAATGTGTCAGGCTCATTTTCTAAACATCTGACAGGATCAGGTGTGCTGAGCGCAGAGAGAATAAAAAGAGCTGGCCTCCACTGCAGACTGTCGGCAATGAATTTAACAAACAGCAATAATAACAGGAAAAATAACAAGCTGTGGTAAATCATGCTTTCTTAGTTCACTTCTTTTCTGTAATATAAGATTTAAAACAGACAGGAACCTGCAGCACATTTAGGCCGCGGCTGGAAGAATCCGTTCAACCCGAGTCTGCTGGAGGAGGTTTCAGGACCACGGACAGCGGCCGTGTTTTAATGACAGGATGAGCACCGTGTTTTCAGCACCTCGGACAGAGACTCACATGTCTCTGCACTGAAATAGTCTCAGCAGCGAATCCGTGGCATCACATCTGTCTCTATTTATTTATTTTGCCAGCACCCTCTGCTCGTTTGCCTCCTTAATTAACAGCGGGGTGTTCCGTTTGGATCCAGTCCATATGATGATGATGATGATGATGATGATGATGATGATACACTTTTGAGCCTAAAGGTAAAATATTTTCATTTCCTCTCCAACATCTTCTGCTTCTATATTCCAGTTATTGTGGCCAACACCCCAGTAACTCCCCAGCCCGTCTGACCAGTATTTTTTAAATCTTTCATTCTGTACTATTTAGTTGGTATGGCACATACACGTGAAAAAAGACACACATTTAAGAAAACATATTAAAACATATTATGAAGGCTGTTGTGGTCAAATCCACCACTGGCACAGCTACTTCCAAGTTGATTTCTCAGTTTTAAGAATACACGGTTTGAGTTATTTCCCTTCATATTGTCACGTTCTCCAGGATGCTGTAGGTTTCTCCTGTGTGACTAATGAACGAGGTGGGGGATATTTGCCTGTGCAATGAGTGAACCGGCCGAGCAGTTGAGCTGACACAGAAGTAATGATAAGACTAAACTAACATGAACACAGAGCCGTACTTTTGGGTAGCTGTGCGCACTGCCCAGGACTGGCTGATGGAGTGCGCAAGACTGGCAGATGTTTTAAAAAGTACAGTGAGCAGCCGTGCATGCGCTCATCTAGATCATTTTTCATCTCTTTTACAGATAGAGCTACAGCTCACCACATGTCTCTTTGTACATTTAATAAAAGGCTGTTAAACCCGGGGAGCCCTTCCACCTGGAAACACTGCGTGATGACAAAGTTGATTTAAAGATAATGCCCTCATCAGCGGCGGGATTGAAATGCGCGGCTCGTCCCCGAGAGTTTCTGTCCAGCCCTGTGCGCTACAGACCTCATCCACGGATCATTTATAAAGCGGAACACGGAAGGCATTTAGAGACCCCCATAATGTCTCTTTACAACCCCACAACGGTGAAGGCATCAGGCCGAGGAGGAGCAGGAGGAGCAGGAACCCGAAGAGGTGACAAGCTTCTCCAGATAGAGGTCGGGCAGAGACGCGGGAGGTCACGTCTTTCCGGGGCTTATCACGCACCAGTCAGAGCCCGTCTGAGGAACCTTTCAATTGTTCTCTGCGCTCTGAGTGGTCACATTAAAACTGAGATTAAACTGCACAGGCGAACTTCCAACCTGACCGGGGAGGCACCTTGCCGGTGTTTTGTTCGCGATATGAGAAGCTTCTTTTTTAGGTCTCACCTGTTTCCTAACACATGAACTGTTCCTGAAAAGATGTGAAGCGAAAAAAAATAGACGGAAGATTAATTTAAGCATGCACACAAATGTAAAGTTTGAAAAAAGGTGGGCTTACCTTAGATAGAGCTGGAGCAGGAAACAGTCACCAGAGCCGCACAAAGAAGTTGGTTTGTTTCTATGAGGAGCCGATGTGCTTCCCCCGTACTGCATCTGGCAGCTCCGGCCGTAGGGGAGACACGCCTCCTGTCGGACGACAGAACGCACTGCTTAAAGCAACAGGGGGCACCGCACACCGGACCGGGGACACACACCGACACACCGACACCGAGTCTGCAGCTTCCCCCGGCGAAGGCGGTTATGTGTCAGGTCGGGCTCCGGCACAGTAGCCTATAATCCTTTATTCTCTATGTATTTTATATATCTTGGCAAATCATATGCTGGCAAACTGTCAGAAATGTAAATACATGCAGCTTATTGTGGGATACAAGCACTGACTTAATTCGACAGATTGAACCTAAGCAGGATGCAGTTGATCAGATTTTGTGATAAGCTTTTAACCAGGGTGCAGAGAAGGAATGTGCTGTCGCTGCAGACTCACTGGCAAATGATATTTAAAGTTCAGACTGCAGCAGATCCCCTGAGTGGAGTTAGTGGATTACCTGGAGCCTGGTCAGCCAGCTCCTGTCTCTCTGAATAAGTCACTTTACAGAGGATGAAGTCCATGTTTTCTTTCGTGAAAAGCTGCTTAGACGTTCAAAAACTATTTACAGAGCGTGTTTGAAATCTGTGTGAAAGTGCAGTGTTTTACCAAATTAATTCTATTTTGTCAAAAGAGTCGAAGCAAAGAATAGATCTCCCTCATTCCAACTTCAGAGTGTTGGTTGTTGAAAACATAGTAGCATACAGCAGAGGCTGGGGTGTGGCACATTAACCAAAGTTAACCACTGTAAATCCATAAACTCCTCTCCAAGTGTGTTCTAAACATTAAGGCCTTGGAAAAAACAAATATTTTAAACATCACTTATGTCCAATATTGAAACGTTCTTAGAGTGTTATATTCAGAACATTTAGTAGACATTAAACAATGCAAGAGAGCTCTTTAAAAAATAAACATCTTGAGAATTTCACAAAACTATTGCAGTTCCCATAATGTCTGGGTACGTCATGAGATGAAATGAACCTGACTGGAAAAACAGTGTTGCTAATTAAGATGGTTATTTGATGACCTATATCAAGTATCTACTCAGTCACTCATCCTTCCCCACCCGAATGAATGACTGTAGAAAGGACACAGGTTATTTTGCATATTTCAATAACACGGTGCAGAGAGAGCTGGATGTGACTTGTTTACCTGATTATTTATTTCTTGTCAAAAGATTAGAAGCAAAGAGAAGTGGAAAAGCGTTCCAGCTTCTCATCCGTTTTACACACTGTACACAGAGGAGAGCGTTTTGGTGCTTCTTTACATTAAATATGAAGACAGTATGTCACTGGTTAAGTTGTTGGATAGCCTTTTTAGACCTTTATTTTACATGTACAATTCAGATCACTCATATTTAGCATTTTAACAATGTTGCAGTCTTATAATGAACAAACACAGATGAAGATTGTGAACAAAGAGTGAATGTGAAGGTGTCATTCTAAAATGTAGAGTTGCAGTTCTCTCTGCCACTCTGTCAGAACTCATGAGCTACATTGTGAGAAAGTGCATCATGTACCCTCTTTAGTGACTTTCTCTATGTCTCCATGAAAAACTCATTTTTATAAACTTTTACAAACAGTAATCATTAACTCCCTTTCTTTGTCCCCATTCTCTGTTATTTTATCATATTGTCTTCATAAAAGCAACTTTCTGAAAAGTGCTATATAAATAAATCATTACTATATATATATGTGTGTGTGTGTGTGTGTGTGTGTGTGTGTGTGTGTGTGTGTCTGTGTAATAAAATACTGTAATAAAATACTGTTATCAATAATAATATTATTAATAGTCAGGAAATTACCTGTCGATTAGTTAATCTGAGATTCTGCTGAACATCTAAACTGTCTTGCATTTTCCATCAGAACTAAAAGTAAACATGTATACGGCGTTTTAGGGTGAAACACACGTTTGTCCATTAAGGGATAATAAAATCTAAATTTAGGGTGGACTTATTTAGTTGGAGAGGTACATTATTAAGTTTCCAATGCGTTCCCATGTGTTTTTGTCTTGAAATACAAGACAGATTTCTCCCAAATACTCTCTGGATAAAAAACACATGTTTAACATGTCTGTTTTTAATTCAATTGTTTGTTTTTTGTAAATCTTTTTATTTTTGCTGCAGTTTTGGCAGGCCCTCCCTCGCAAAAAAAAAAAAAAAAAAGAAATCCTAACTGAATGAGTTTCCAAGCAGATAAAATAAAGATTAAATAAACTGAGAAAAAATGAAAAATGTGTGATTTGAAAAAAATGAATGACTGGAAAAAATATGTGCAAAGAAAATCAAATGTCATGACAGCATTTTTGTTGTGATTTTATTTCATGGTATTCGAGCACTCCTAGTTGTCAGAGGCATACACATAAAGGTGAAAATACCATCACATAGTGTTGGAAAACAGAGTTTGGTATGGATTCTCTGCTAAAAAATCAGTGGAAAAGTCTGCCTTTGGCATGAGAAAGACTCCTCTCCTTTAATTTCTGTTTCAAGACCACTGATTCATAGTGCTCTGACTGTAACTGGGAAATATAACAACACATGAAAAGGGTTGAAAATACTGTATATCTTTAAATGCAAAAACAATTTTATGTCAAATAACATTTTTTTGAGATATAATAAATCAGTGAGCAACCAAGTAAAGGTTGATTTATGATATTGACACACACCCCTTTTCGCATATGATTATGTCATACAGTGCTGTTGTGTATTAAACTTTCAGAATAACTGAGGAAGTTAACCATACATACTCATGAGAAACCAGTAGTCCATAGGCTTCATCTCTACTTTATTGTAAATCAGAAGGATAATGCCTCTCATAAAGATGAGTCTTACCTTTGTATCTCTTCTCATGCTCACTGTTGCCCCACAGGGCAATCTGGGGAAAGACATCCAGCACAACTGTGGTTTTTACCAAATGTCAAGCTCCATAGTGTGGTACTGAGTCAACTGTGACACAAAAGTAAAATTTTCCATTTGGTTACACAAGTGAAAAATCTTTAATGATGAGAACTAACAAGTTGTCATCTGTAATGAGGCAGGCTATAATGAGGCACCTTGAACTTATTTTGCATTCACACAACGTTAATTACCCAAACTCATAACTTTGCATGACCCCGTGGTTACAGGTTACTCAACTTTGGACTGATGACTCGCTGCCCTAATGCTACCCTTCAGTTTTTTCAGCAGGCTTCTACAGAGATACCTGAGCACCCCATAAATGCTTATCAGCCAGTGCATTAAAACCATCTGTCCCTCATGCCACCAACAGCTCTGACCAGCCAATGCATGGACTCGACAAGACCACTGAAGGTGTCCTGTAGTATCAGGCACCTAGACATTGGCAGCAGATATTTTCAGCCCTGGGAGCTGTTAAGTGGGGTCTTCATAGATCTGAATATTTCTCAGCACATCCCACAGATGCTTGATTTGATTAAGATCTGGGGATTTTAGCGGCCAATTCAAAATCTTAAACTCTTTGCAATTTTACTCAGAAATTTCTTCAACAATTTTTACAGTATGGCAGGGCACAGTATCCTGTCAAAAAGGGCCATTGTCATCAGGTTATAGTGTCACAATTAAGGGGTGGATGTGGTCTGCAACAAAGATTAGGTAGATGGTACATCACAACATTGTCCAGAACACGACACTGCCTCTGCCAGTTTGCCTTCATCTCATAGTGCATCCTGTCGCTATCTCTTCCCCATGTAAATAATGCATAAATACCTGGCCATCAACGTGATAGGAAATAAAATTTGATTTATCACACCATGCCACCATCTTCCATTGCTCCAAACAATTGGAGGAAAAAATGGTCGCAGCGACATGTGCTACAGTAGCTTGATCTGACCACATGGACCAGCCTTTGCTCCCTATGCACACCATCGAGCCTTGGCCATCCATGACCCTGTCAGCTGTTCACTGGTTGTCCTTCCTTGAATTAAATTGGTATGTACAAACCACTACCAGAAAACCTGACAAGACCTGTGGTTCTGAAGATGCTCTGACCGGTAGGATAGTCATTAAAACTGGGAGCTTGTCGAAGTCTCTCCGATTCTTGCACGACCATTTTTCTTGCTTCTAACACACTAACTTCAAGAACTGTTCACTTGTTGCCCAATATACCCCACCCTTTAACAGGAGCCACTGTAATGAGATAATTAATTTTATTCACTTCCCTTGTCTGTCCTTTTACTGTTGTGGCAGACTGGTGTACAGAAAAGCAACATGATTAAAAACATATAGGCTGTATATTAATGTTGTACACTTACCACAATTAAGGGGAAGTTCTTTGTGAATCCATATGAAGCAGATGCATGCAAAAATGAAATAACAGCACTGCAGCAATAACAAATACGTAGTCCTAAACCAGGTTATTGCAGGAGCAAGTGACAATATCTTGACATGAGACAAGATAATGTCTTTTAGTTCGGAAAAATCTTGATACATCTTAATTTGCATGGAAACAGATGAAATTATCTGCCTTGCTCTGCGACTTCACTTTTCTTCAGATTAAATTCCCAAATAATTGACTTGTTAAGATACAAGGTCTTTCTTTTATTTTTTTCAGTTCACCTTCTTCAACAAAGCTTCAGCATGGGGCCAATCAAAATGCGGGATCAGAAATAAAGGGGGAAAAGTAAGGCCATCAGACAGAAATAACTGCAACAAGATATACAATTTAGTGGTGGAGGAGCTCATCCCTGCAGTGAGGGAGGCCTGATCTGACGCCACAGTTTGGAGTTGAAATGAAAGGGCGCTTTGATTGCTCCCCTCCCGTCCTGCCTCCCACAGTGTGTAGCATGAAGAGTTGAATTGTAGGGGCCACAAATAAATAGTCAATGACAGCTCTGTGATGCAACAACCTTTACTGCTTTCACCCACTGGACTTAAAGGGTTGCTGGAACCTCTAGATAAGATAAGATAAGATAAGATAAGATAAGATAAGATAAGATAAGATAAGATAAGATAAGATAAGATAAGATAAGATAAGATAAGATAAGATGAGACAAGATGAGATGAGATAAGGTGAGATGAGATCATTTAATTCAGTTTAATTTATATAGCGCCAATTCACAACATATATCCTCTCACAGCACTTCACATATTTTAAACAACAAAACAGAGAATCCAAGAATCCAAAGATGCCTTTGGATTCCTTCTGAGCAAGCAGATAAGATAAGATAAGATAAGATAAGATAAGATAAGATAAGATAAGATAAGATAAGATAAGATAAGATAAGATAAGACTGAGAGACATACATTCAGGTTGGCAGAAAGTGTTGATCTACAACATGGTATAACTTTATCACATATGGGACTATTATTCTTACTTTTTTTTCCCTCTGTTTACTTTCATTTTCACTCTCTGTTTATTATTTTGTTATTTAGATTTGGTGAGGTTGGGCACCAAAGCTTGTTGGTTAGGTTT
The DNA here is from genome assembly GCA_024666655.1 of Dascyllus trimaculatus. Lineage (NCBI taxonomy): Eukaryota > Metazoa > Chordata > Actinopteri > Pomacentridae > Dascyllus > Dascyllus trimaculatus. Next base: position 35,723,609 of record CM045451.1, on the reverse strand, counting down.
AGGTAAATGTTTAACCCCATCAAAAATGTTATTGGTTCCCTGAAAGAAAGCGGCATTTGAAAAGCCTTAAAATAAATGGTAACAATAAGTTGATGAGAAACAAATATTTGTGATATGTCACATATGTTACATTTATATGTAATCCAGCAGATGAAAAGGATTCCCTACAAATATCACTGAGAATGCATTTTAGCTTTAACCTCCTCAGACCCTGCGTCCACATGCATGGACATCATATTTTGGCTCCCCTGCACCATAACCCTGACTCTGGAAGTCTGAAAATCTTTAAAAACTCCACCTATTGTGCTCACTAGTCTGCAACTCTCCAGGAGATGTGCACTGAACCTGGCGGCAAGCGCAGTGCATGGCCACGATTGGCTATTATTTATTACTATTCATGTTACTACTACTACTAATGACTATTTAATATTCAAAGACAAAGCTTATTTTTTATATTTATTAGGTCCTACTAATCCCAGATAACTAGGGTAAATCAAAAATGCAAGGCTCAGAAAAGGTCGGGTCCCAAGAGAGTATAGCAATGTGACTTTTAGGAGATAAAAGCTCAGTGAAGATAATTACAGAATGTTGGATTTTAAATGATCAGCTTAACAGTCATCAAGTGAAATGTACAATCTTTGTAGAATATGGGTGAATTGTAGAATATATTAGTATTCTTTGATAATGTTTGCCTTAATCACAACAGCACTGGAGCTGCATGGGCTCCACCAATTTGTTCAGACCTGATAATTTACGTTATCCCAGCATGATGTGACAATGTTCCAAGAAGCTTGCTGTGATGTCATGAGTGTTTGGTTTCATCAGTCTTCAAGTATCCAATAAATAGTCAGTGATCCATATGTCCCCCTCAATTGTCATTAGATCCTAATGCAAATTTTAGTAATACTAAACTGACTTCTGGGACATAAATTACACAACATCACGTTTATTCTTCACACCTTTAAAACACTAGCAACTGAAAGCACCATGAACTCTATTGTGAAAGATGTTTCTATGTGGGGTCTCACCAATTATAATAAGGTTTAATTAGGTAATAATTAGTCTTTAGAAAATTAAGAAGAACATAGTGTTCAATGTACTATTAAAACTTTCCAATCTACTGTTCACTACTTAGTCTACCTACAATTAATTTACATTTCATTTATTGTATGTGCAAATTAGAAAGCCAAACTAGTGAGTTTAGTGGGTCATGATGTAACAGTATAACATACAGAACTATCAGGTGCTTCTCAAGATTGGTGACACAATGATCACAGATCTTTAGGAGCCATCTGAAAAGTCCCTTATTCAGTTCAATGCTGACGATGAATAATGAATTAGCATGAATTAACAAGGCTTTACTGCAGAAGGGCCAAGGCCGGGAGCCGCTCAGCTAATTTTAGAGTTTTCTCCAGGGTACATTAACACTGTGGACTTCGGTCCTTTTTTAAATAACCAACATTACACGGGCCACAGGTCTCACAAGTTCTGAAAAACACACATCAAGTGTATAAGAGATAGTGAACATTAGGAAAGCTTTACTGCTCTCACATTGTTTTCTGTTATGTCATGGAGGAAAGCAAAGAAATTGTCAAATGATTCAAAACTGTATCATCTTACAGTAACTGCATTACTTCTGAGCTGGACAGTAGGGTATTTGCTGTTATGTCAAATTTTTAAAAATAACACTTCAGACTTACTATAATAAAATTACACCAAGCGTACAAACATACACTATTTTGTAAAAAGTTTTGGGACGTCTGCCTTTACACACACATGAACTTTCATGACATCCCATTCTTAATCCCTAGGGTTTACAGTTTCTCTCAGTTAGTTTGGTTTATTTCTTGAAACTGAAATTACATTCTCAAAACAACATGGACAAACCTCCAAACTATTTAGCAACTGTTCACAACAGAGTTGAATGTCTCCTTCTTTTCATCGAACTGCAAACGTCTCAGTACATGTCTCAATGTCCCAGTACATCTTTGCAAATGATTCAGTACATGTATCCTGCATTTAGCACAATTTCCAAGTGAATAGATCTTGTTGATCTAAACTGATTGTTGTCTCTCAGTCTAATGGCTGTTCTCTCCAAATATGTCAGCACCATTTCATTGTATAAGTCATCACATGCACAATAGTCTGTTCAATGGTCAAAATTAGTAAAGAATATACTGTAAAACCATGAATACCAAACATGAATCTCTTGGAACATTGGATAAATTGATTAACTGACAGCCAGGTGAAACTAGAACTTGACTAATGAAGGAGGAGTTTCACACACCTCAGATGACCAGTTGACTCAGTGAAGATAATTACAGAATGTAATTACAGTGTGGTTAGTTACCTGACAGGTGATGTCAATGGTTGAGCATGCTGCCAAACATGTACATATATATCTTGACCAGGACCAGTACAATTTCTGAACATAGAGGCACCTGGCCAAGCAAATGAACAAGGGCAACTGCCTGCCCGAAGAACAGGAAGAAGAGGAGGAGGAGTAAGGGTGCATGGTGGTGGAATAGGGGGAAGAGGCTGAGGAGCACGAAGACATCATTCTGTCCCGGATGAAATTCGGGCCACAGTTATTGACAATGTGATCAACCATCACCTCACAATGGCAGAGGCAGGCTGCTGAGTGCAGCCTAATGTGCCCCGCTCTACAATCTCCTCCATCATCCAAACCTGTCGCAGGGAAAACAGGTATCTACTCAGTCAATGATGGAATTGACACTAAAATAATAAGAAAAATATTGGAGAAAATAAACTATAGAATTATCGATGATACAGTTTACAGGAGTATTCCAGTCACTGTGTAGTGATGCATTAGAATTGTGGTAAAGTTACTGTAAGTAATACAATACAATTACACTGGTAACTCATTCTGTAAGAAATACATTAGGGATACATTATGAATGGTAATGCAGTGTTGTCCTTTAAATTCTATGTCTAGGACTGGACGACAACCTCGCACAGGTGGCAGAGCAAAACTTCTCAGTTAACAACAAGAACAAGCGATCTGTAACACGGTGATGGCAAATAATGCCATGGCATTGAGACAGATCCATGCTGCAATCCTCCAAGACAATGCTGTATTCCACAATGTCAACTCCATAAGCATCTCCACAGTAGACCGGGTATTGAAAGGGCATCAGATGACCATGAAGCAACTTTACAGGGTACCATTTGAGAGGAACTCTAATAGAGTGAAAGAACTGTGGTACCAGTATGTACATGCAAGTCTATCATTATAACCTTTTTACATTTAAATAGTGGTTCCCAAACTTTTTTGGCTTCAGTATCCACTTTACCTGATTTCTGACTCTAAGTATTTGCTTTATCTGACTTCAACATTTTGCGTAAAAATTGCAACAGAAAACTAACAGCTTACTGTATGATACAATTATCATTATAATCCTTATTTTGAAGAATATAACAAATGATATGAAAAGGGGTCAAAGAGCTGCAATTAGTGCCTCCCAAGCAGATCTATCTAATACTGTGGTTTCACTGTAGCATTTCAGTGAGTCTAATCATTGATGATTTCCCCCTCCCCTTTTTCTCAAATACCCCCTGTCGTACTTCTGCGTTGGCCGAGGGGTACATGTGCCCCAGGTTTGGAACCACTGGAGTAATGGCCAGTGGTATATTGAACTTGTGGAGGAGAACATAAAACATTCCAATGTAATTTTCTGGTACTCTAGTGTATGACTCTTCTGTACGACTGATTTGCTTATTTTATTTACTCTATTGTAGAGAATAATGGCATTGAAAGAATATAAGACTCCTCACATCCTCGTGTTTGTGGATGAAGCTGGTTTCAACCTAACCAAGGCCTGGAGACGTGGCAATAACATTATTGGCCACTGGGCCACAGTTAATGTGCCAGGCCAGTGCGGGGGCAATATAACTGTGTGTGCTGCTATTTCTGAGAATTGTGCGGCCACTCACATCCCCAGTCTTGGCCCATACAATACAAAGAAACTCCTCATCTTCTTGGACTGCCTTCATTCTGATTTGATCCCTGATAATGAGAGAGGTCTCGTAGGGCCTCACCTACCAATCTATGTAATTGTGTGGGACAATGTGAATTTCCACCGTGGCCCGCTCATCAGGGCCTGGTTCACCACTCGTCCAAGGATGGTCATGGTGTTCCTACCACCTTATTCTCCTTTCCTCAATCCTATTGAGGAGTTTTTCTCTGCTTGGAGGTGGAGAGTGTATGAGCATCAGGCTCAGAATCAGAGGTCCCTGGTCGATGCAATGGATGCTGCGTGTGAAGACATTATAGGTGAGCAGTGTAGGGGATGGCTGTAACATTCATGCCATTTCTTCCCTCGTTGCATCGCAAGGGAGAATATACGCTGAGATGTGGATGAAAATCTGTGAGCCAGACAGACAGCAGCATGTCGGCCAGGAGGGCGAGGAGGACAGCCAGGAGGGCCAGGAGAGGGACGGTGAGGACAGTGACCAGTGAAGAAGTGTTACTGTAGTTGCAAAACTCCAGCTTTATTTAGCACCTTCAAAGGTGGCTGGAAATCCCTACAAGCTTCACATCAGTCAGGCTGTACATCAGATCTGGGCAACAACAACTAACCCTCTCCAATCCGCTGGAGAGGAAAGCCATGGTTCAGGCAGAAATAAGGGACCTAGAGGAAGAACGGAGGAAGACAAAGGCTGTGAAGCTAGGATCCCAGGGAGCCTGGACAAGGTGGGCTCTCCTCAAGAGGAAGGTGACATGGACTGACCTGTGGAGGCTTGAGCCATTCCGGATCTCCTTCCCTCTGAGGGGCCGTGTATGACACCCTCCCTATCCCTGTGAACCTACATGGATGGGGAATGAGAGACGACCCAATGTGCAAGCTCTGTGGCCAGAGGGGCACCATGGCACACATTTTGACAGGATGCAAGACTGCTGTGGCCCAGGGCAGATACAGATGGCGCCATAACAAAGTACTGACGGTGCTTGCTGACATTTTAGAGCAGGAGAGGTCCAGAAAATGTCAACATAAGAGCAAGCTGCCATTCGCAATATCATTTGTCAAGGAGGGAGCAAAGCCAGCAGGACCCAATAAAACCAGGGTAAGTATCCTGCAGTCAGCCCAAGTATGGGAGCTTAGGGTAGACTTGAAGAGGAGGCTCCAGTTCCCAGATGTCACCTTAAGACCAGACCACCTTAAGACCTGACACAGTCCTGTTCTCCGCTGGAGGAAAGAAGATCACCCTGGTGGAGCTTACTGTGCTGTGGGAAGAGGGGTGTGAGGAGGGATCTGAGAGGAAATCTGAGCGGTACAAAGACCTGGTACAGGACTGCAGAGACAAAGGCTGGCAGACATGACTACCCAGTTGAGGTGGGGTGCAGGGGCTTCCCAGCCCAATCAGTTTGAAAGCTGTTGACAGCTGTGGGAATGGCAGAGAGTGAGAGGAGGGGGGAGTGTTCTGTCAGGTTGAAGTCAGGACTCTGTGCAGGCCAGTCAAGTTCCTCCACACCAAGCTCACTCATCCATGTCTTTATTGACCTTGCTTTGTGTGCTAGTGTGCAGTCATGTTGGGGCAGGAAGGGACCATCCCCAAACTGTTCCCACAAAGTTGGGAGCATGAAATTGTCCAAAATGTCTTGGTATGCTAAAGCATTAAGAGTTCCTTTCACTGGAACTAAGGGGCCAAGCCCAAGCCCCGAAAAACAAACCCACTCCAGAATCCCCCCTCCACCAAACTTTACTCTTGGAACAGTGCAGTCAGACAAGTATCGTTCTCCTGGCAACCACCAAACCCAGCCTCGTCCATAAGACTTCCAGACAGAGAAGTGTGATTGGTCACTCCAGAGCACATGTCTCCGCTGCTCTAGAGTCCAGTGGCGGCGTGCTTTACACCACTGCATCTGACGCTTTGCATTATACTTGGTGATGCATGGCTGCATCCAGCGGCTTGGATGCAGCTGATCAGCCATGGAAACCCATTCCATAAAGCTCTCTACGCTCAGTTCTTGAGCTAATCTGAGGGACACATCAAGTTTGGAGGTCTGTAGCTATTGACTCTGCAGAAGGTTGGTGATATCTGCGCACTGTGTGCAGCATCCGCTGACCCCACTCTGTAATTTTACGTGGCCTACCACTTCATGGGTGTGTTGCTGCTTCCACTTCATTATAATACCACTAACAGTTGACTGTGGAATTTTTAGTAACAAGGAAATTTCACCAATGGACTTATTGCACAGGTGGCAACCTATCACGGTACCATGCTTGAAATCCCTGAGCTCCTGAGAGCAACCCATGATTTCACAAATGTTTGTAGAAGCAGTCTGCATGCCTAGGTGCTTGATTTTATACACCTGTGGCCATGGATGTGATTGGAACGCCTGAATTTAACTATTTGGAGGGGTGCCCCAATAATTTTGACAATATAGTATATCTGAGTATCTGACCATGAAAGTAGTACCATCAGATATTATCTCACAAAAATACTTATCACAAATGTGTATACTCACATTCTTAAACAGCCAGTGTTTTTGGCACACACTCTAAGTAGGGCCCTTTCTATCCACTAAGGTTTTATGGGCCAGTAGTGGTATGCTTTATAGTGCATTTATGGGAGGTCTTAACAGATTTATAGTTTTACTGAGTACTGAGTACTTACACTGATAAGGCATAACATTATGCCTAGTATACCTGCCTGATATTTTGCTGGTCCCCCTTATATCGTCAAAAATGCTCTGAACCATTGGGCATGGGCAAGAGGACCTCCCAGGTGTCCTACAGGGTCTGACAACAGGACACTGGCAGTGGATCCTTTGGGGACTCTGGGTTGTGCAGTAGGGCCTCTGTGAATCAAACTGTGTTTCACTGCATCTTGTTGATGCTTGATCAGAATGGTGTCTAGGAAGTTTGGAGGTCAAATCAACATCTTGGGCGATAGTCATGTTTCTCAAGATGTTCCTGATTATTTGATGTTGTTGTTATGTGGTGGGGTGCATTGTCCTGTGGGGGTCGGCCAGTGACATTTGGGATTTCTATATGCATGAGGAAGTGTGCTTGTTCTGGGACAGTGTTTATTTGGGTGTCTAAGTGTCACCAACACGGATGCCAAAATCTTTTCCAGCAGAACACCACATAGTACCAATATGATCAATGTTATTCACTTCACCTGTCAGTGGACATAATATTGTGACTGATCAGTGTATGTAATAATGTAATGAGTACCATGTACTTATAGGTCAGAGCATCACCACACTGATGGACATCACAGCTAGTGTGATCCCATCACAAAATGGCCTCTGTAGTTGTATTGTGGTACTTTTACTTCATATGCATGAATCTTTAGTATTCAAAGGGTTTTGGCTGCACTGTTCGATTTTTCTCACAGTGACCATAGTTGAAACTGCAGGTTACTCAACAGCCAAGTATACGTCTATGTCAAATTACGCTATTTCTGTTTGTTTTACCGTTATCCGCAATTTGATTTAATACTTTGAAGCAGTGAGAGCACTGCATTTTGGGAGAATCTTGCACAACAACAGAACACTCAACAATTGGATGTTTTTTTCAGTTTGCATACAGACTTTATGGAAAATTAAAAAAGTAATCACATATTAATATATGCATATACAGTCAGGGACTTCTGACTTTTGTTACATGTCACGCCTTTTGCGCTCTCTGAGTGTTTCCTGTATCTTTCTTGACAAAACATCAAATTCCATCCATCCATCCATCCATTATCTTCCGCTTATCCGGGGCCGGGTCGCGGAGGCAACAGTCTAAGCAGAGAGGCCCAGACTTCCCTCGCCCCAGACACCTCCTCCAGTTCTTCCGGTGGGCCCCCGAGGCGTTCCCAGGCCAGCCGAGAGACATAGTCCCTCCAGCGTGTCCTAGGTCTACCCCGAGGCCTCCTCCCCGTGGGACATGCCCGGAACACCTCCCCAGGGAGGCGTCCCAAAGGCATCCGGAACAGATGTCCAAGCCACCTCAACTGACCCCTCTCGATGTGGAGAAGTAGCGGCTCTACTCCGAGCCCCTCCCTGGTGACCGAGCTCCTCACCCGATCTCGCAGGGTGCGCCCAGCCACCCTACGGAGGAAACTCATTTCAGCCGCTTGTATCCGGGATCTCGTTCTTTCGGTCATGACCCAAAGCTCATGACCATAGGTGAGAGTCGGAACGTAGATTGACTGGTAAATACAGAGCCTCGCCTTTTGGCTTAGCTCCTTCTTCACCACGACGGACCGGTACAGCGACCGCATGACTGCGGACGCTGCGCCGATCCGCCTGTCAATCTCGCGCTCCATCCTCCCCTCACTCGTGAACAAGACCCCAAGATACTTAAACTCCTCCACTTGGGGCAGGATCTCTCCACCGACCTGGAGAGGGCAAACCACCTTTTTCCGGTCGAGAACCATGGCCTCGGATTTGGAGGTGCTAATCCTCATCCCAGTCGCTTCGCACTCGGCTGCAAACCGCCCCAGTGCACGCTGGAGGCCCAGGTTCGATGAAGCCAACAGGACCACATCATCCGCAAAAAGCAGAGACGAGATCCCGCGGTCCCCAAACCGGACCCCCTCCGGCCCCTGGCTGCGCCTAGAAATTCTGTCCATAAAAGTTATGAACAGAACCGGTGACAAAGGGCAGCCCTGCCGGAGTCCAACGCGCACCGGGAACAGGTCCGACTTACGGCTGGAAATACGAACCAGACTCCTGCTCCGGTCGTACAGGGACCGAACTGCCCTTAGCAAAGGGCCCCGAACCCCATACTCCCGGAGCACCCCCCACAGGACGCCACGAGGGACACGGTCGAATGCCTTCTCCAAATCCACAAAACACATGTGGACTGGTTGGGCAAACTCCCATGAACCCTCGAGCACCCGATGGAGAGTGTAGAGTTGGTCCAGCGTTCCACGACCGGGACGAAAACCGCATTGTTCCTCCTGGATCCGAGGTTCGACTATCGGCCGGATCCTCCTCTCCAGTACCCTGGAATAGACTTTCCCGGGGAGGCTGAGGAGTGTAATCCCCCTGTAGTTGGAGCACACCCTCCGGTCCCCCTTCTTGAAAAGAGGGACCACCACCCCGGTCTGCCAGTCCAGAGGCACTGTCCCCGACCGCCACGCGATGTTACAGAGACGTGTCAGCCATGACAGTCCCTGCACATCCAGAGACTTGAGGTACTCAGGGCGAATCTCATCCACCCCCGGAGCCCTGCCACCGAGAAGCTTGTCAACCACCTCGGTGACTTCAGCCCGGGTGATGGGCGAGTCCGCCTCTGAACACTCAGCCTCTGCCTCCCCAGTGGAAGACATGACGGCGGGATTGAGGAGATCCTCGAAGTATTCCTTCCACCGCCCGACGACAGCCCCAGTCGAAGTCAACAGCTCCCCACCTCCACTGTAAACAGTGTTGGTGAAGCACTGCTTCCCCCTCCTGAGGCGCCGGACGGTTTGCCAGAATTTCCTCGGGGCCGACCGGTAGTCCTTCTCCATGGCCTCCCCCGAACTCCTCCCAGACCCGAGTTTTTGCCTCCACAACGGCCCGGGCTGCGGCACGCCTGGCCTGCCGGTACCCGTCAGCTGCCTCAGGAGTCCTATGAGCTAGCAGCGCCCGATAGGACTCCTTCTTCAGCTTGACGGCATCCCTTACTCCCGGTGTCCACCACCGGGTTCGGGGATTACCGCCACGACAGGCACCAGAGACCCTGCGACCACAGCTCCGAGCAGCAGCTTTGACAATGGAAGTGGAGAACATGGTCCACTCGGACTCAATGTCTCCAGCATCCCCCGGGATCTGAGAGAAGCTCTCCCGGAGGTGGGAGTTGAAGACCGCACTGACAGAGACTGTTTGAGTCTCTTTTCAGTCAGCTGTAGTGGAAGAAAATGATGGTGGTTCATGTTGATGTTGCATTACAGAGGAACAGGACAGAATATTGTGATGGGATCACACTAGTGGCTAGATTTATCATCAAGTTGATGCTCTGACCTGTGAGTACAGGGTGCTCACTACTACAACATTGTATGGGTAGAAAGCACCAATCAATAACAGGATGGCATTTTGCCATAATGACACACATGCACAGACTGACAGTGTGAAAACAATACCAGCTATGCTATCATAGCTGGTAATTAGCCAGCCAAGTGTCTTATTGCCTACATTTTTTTTTAGCCCATCTCTAATTCAGACATGTCACTGCTCTCATTACTAGTGCAGTGCAGTGCTAGATGACACCCTGACATGGAAAAGTCACAAAGTGTCAAACTTTAAAGGGGACATTTTTAATATATTCCACTGCACACAGCTTTGGTCCACAGCCCTGTGTTCGTATTATTATATTTGCTTAAGAAAATTGACATATGGATGTTCTGTAGAAATATAATAGTTCCGCACCAGTCCACCAGAGTTAATTCTGCCAAAGACACATTTGAGTGAACATAGGATGATTTATCGATCCATCTTCACTCTTTACTTAACTGAACTGGGTTTCATAAATGTGACTTTTTCCAAAGACATTAGATTTCAGAGGACACTGATAACTAACACAATAACCAAGTGAAACTAAACCACTTGGTCGTAGAAGTAGGTCAGCATTTTGGGAAATATGCCTGTATACCATGACTGTGCATTAACAACAGACATTAGCTTAGCATCAAGACAGAAAACAGGGGCAACAGCAAGCCTGTTCTATCTGGAGTTCAAAAACTACAGCTCTGTTGTATGGGTAATGGGCTATCTACGGACTGGAAGGACTTGAAGGACTTGAAGATACTGATTTGAGCTAAACAGGATATGGAAGGTTGGGTGTATTTTCATGGAGTTGGGAAGCTTGTCTGACTGCAGAGGGGTTGATTACTTCCAGTTTCTTAGATTTAGTCTTTATTTGGATATTTTTGGAAGACACACACATGGTCTGACCTAGTTTACAACACCTATTGAAGCTTGAAAAGCTAGCTCATCCTCCAACTGATCGCTTAACTCATCCTTCAACTGATTACTTAACCCATTCAACAAAGCCCCAAACAAGCCCTCATTATTCCATCTAGCATCTGTTCTTAAAATTGCCCTGGCAAAGGTTAATTCGAAGCTTAGCAGCAGAACTACTTTAAAGCAGGTGGTGAAAAATCGTGTAATACTAATCACAAAGGAATTGAGAGAAAACACTGATGCTGGGTGGCTGACATTCTCTGCCTCTGCCCAAGCTAAAGCCCAGTCACCTAATAACCCCATTAACATAGCATACTTCGGACTTGTCTGAGGGAGACATAAACAGATGCTGATTAAACACTAAAGAACACTGAAGGAGGAAACCTCTGCACTTTTCCAGCTCCCAGAGAAGGGCCAAGGGTTGGGCATTTAAGAATCTGTGCCTGGGACTGCAGGAGGAGTTGGAGCAGGTGAAAGTGAATGGGCTGTGTGAGCTGGAGCTGTGGAAATGAACTAAGACAGTTGTGTGGTTAGAACAGCAACTTGGTTCTGGAGCTGGGTTATTTGATGGGCCCTTTTTTGATGACTGTCCAGGTGTGAGTGCAGCAGTCCTCATGCTGTCCCAGAAGTGTGCCTTGGTTGTAGATAAGCCTTGTAAAGAAGAGTGGTTCCAGGTCACCGTCTGGCTAATGATTTTTCTGGACAAAAAGGCATTACACAGATGCTGTTTCACACTTTAACAGGTTCTATTAAAGAACTGCAGCATATGATTATGGCTGGTGATGGTCACATGTGTCAGCTGACTGTAAACTGTGATTGTGATCACAAAGAATAACAGGTGCAGACACACAGAGAGGACAAATAGGGTCAAACAAGAGACAAAGGGGAGAGGGAGAAAACAGAAGAAACATCAGGAGGGGGAACAGAAATAATGGAACCATGACACTCAGTATCTGTGACCTCGGTAATTAACATTTTGTATCAAAGTAAAATGTAGGTACTTGGGTTTTGTGCTGAGACTACTTGACATGACAAGAGAAATTTCAAAGGATGCAAAAGTATTGTAATTATGCCTTCAGTGTGTTCATCCAGTGTATGTATAAAGTCATTATTTAAGATGGATTAGATGGCACCTTTACGTTTACTGCAGAATTACAATGAAATTAATGCAATATGACTTTTTGTTTATTTTGTTTCAGCCAAGCAGAGCCTGGTTTGGACCAAAAAGTCAAGATAACTGTTGACATTTTGGTCAAGTTAACTAGTGAAAAAACAGTTTGACCCTTGATCTGAATTAGCCAAACACAGCTAAAGGAGGACTCAATATTGGACTTCGAATCCTCAAACCATCAGAACCTCAGAATATGATGCACATGAATTCAGAGATTTGTGATTTTTTTTGTACATCCCCAGCTCAGGAGCTCAGGCACACTACTGACACAAATATAAGCATTTAGAACACATATCTTTTACAGAATGTCAGTGGAGTGAATGTCTACGCTACTGCAAAGCAAATGGTTGTACATGAAAAAATGGTGAAAGTAAAAGATGCTTAAAACAGGATGCACACATATTTGTTTATGTTGTGGTGTGGAAATTGATGTTTTCACAAGTGTAAGGAGTAAAACATGAGGCTGATGCACCTGATAGGAAGAGATTAGTGTGAGACAGCTGCCATACTTTTAAACAAAGTAGTTTGTTATAACGTGTGATCCAAACCTGTCTAAAGTAAAAGTGTTTATTCCAGTTTTCAATGGCCTGCTGTCATCTTCTCCTCTTGGATACATACCTCTGCCTCTCCAATCTCTCTCCATGAATTATTTGTGTTTTCTGAACCTTTGTAGTCTCAAATCCCCACATGTGATATATAAGGATAAGAGCACACACTCTCTGACAGTCTCTCCTCAAAGACATTCATGTGTTGCATTTAGGGTGCTCACACAAACAGTGAAGCAGGTGTTTGAAGAATAAAAAAGAGAGTTTGTGGGTGGAGTTTAATCCACTTCCTCACCTCCACATATTTACCAAGCACTGCTTCAAATTTGATTTGAGTAGGTCATAAACCTCTTCAACTCTCACATCACTTATTGCAACCTGCAAAATTAATGTCTTACAATCATCCCATGAAGACTTAGCTAATGACCTGAACCATAAAATGAAAACAGGAAAACAACTAGAAAAAGATTGCTACCACACAATGGAATTCAAAACAGACTGCAGAAGTGATGAGTGCAGGTGGCAAAAAATAAAACTACTAATCCATCACAACATATCACTGAAAAGCTTAAAAGTTATAACAAAGCACCTCAGATATTAAGGCGAGCAAAACTGCTAAAATTCACAATCCCAGAGTGCTTTAATGGACTTGCAGGTATGCTCCACAACTATCTATAGTACTCAGCTTCTATATTCCTAATGTGAAGACTTTGCCATCTACAAACAGAAGTTTATGAACATAAGACCACGGTCATAATGACAGACTTGAGTTTCTAGTGAATCCTAAAAACTAAGTATGAGTTTATTTTCATCATTGAGACTCGTCTTTGTCACAAAAAACAATCATGCATTTGGATTCTTTCAGACATCTTTTGGGTGAAAATATACTTAGAGAAACTGGAATTATCGGTTTTGACTGATAGGTGCTGACTTCTTTGAGCCAATTTCAATGGGGCCCATCTGATGCTCCCATTAGACTCAGGCACAAATGCTTCAATGGGAAAATCTGAAGAGCTCAGCACAGATCTGAAAAAGAAAGTTATTCCCTTGAACAAGTCAGGAAGGTCAGTTGAAGCCATTTCAAAACAGCTACAGATCCCAAAATCATCTATGCAAACAACTGTTTGTTAGTATAAAGTGTGTGTCACAGTTGTGGGGGAAGAAAATGCAAATTATCACGTGCTGCTAAGAGACAGTTGGTCAGGACGGTCTAGAGCCAACCAACAATCACAGAAGCAGGTCTGCAGTGAATTAGAAACTTCTAGAAAACAGATGTTAGTGTCCACAGTGAAGTGTGTTTTACATCGCCATGGGCTAACAGGCTGCCATGCAAGAAGGAAGCCCTTTCTCCAGTGACAGTTACTCTAGGAGTGTGGATCAACTATAACGGAAATGGTCCATAAATAAAAACACATCAGCACCAGGACATCTTTGAGGTTTCTGGGCCAACGAGCAAAAAACTGACTCTAAGTGTAAAAACAATGCAGCAGAGGGATGTTCTGCGATGATGTGCATCATGCATGTTTCCTGGAATTAATGTGCATAAATGTCTTTGATAAAGCAAGCACTTATTTGTTCTGGGAGATGGGCAAGCAACATCCGAAAAGCTTCAAAAACACCTCCACTGGAGCTGCCTGTAGGAAGTTCTGAAAATAATAAACTTTCAAATATTTCTACCTTAGAGCCCAAGACAGACATTATTTGCTTTTTAAAGAACTTTGTAATGCTGGACTCTCACTATTAATGCCTATGGACATTTCTGTGTGATGTCTTATTAGTATTATTCCTGTGATTACCTATTTATTGACCCTTTCATAAATCATTTATTGTGATGTTGTGTGCTTGCCTTTTTTGCAGTGTTGGCCTGGGTTTTTGGAGCAATGCTATTTAGTTTTCATGTCTACATAAAAATGACAATACAGAAAAATTGAATCTGACCTGATAGTTCAAAAAATATCCCTTCAGCTCATCAGTGGCCTTTTGAATCTCTATGTCTGCTTTGTTGACATATATGCTATGCTTTGCTAGTGTATCATTCAATATGGATGCAGGTATAAAAGAGGCAATATTTTCAGTGGATTCTTTCTGTCCTGCTTGTTTTCCGTCTCACATCAGTGAATCCACTAACAATTCTGAGACTCCGATGCCAATTATAGTTCAACATCAAAGTCCACTTTGCTGAAATGATGTCTCCTAAGAATATTTCAGTAAGAATTGAAATTGCTCCCCATCCTGTTCATCATGTGAAGTGTGCATATCTAGTTTGTTTCGCACAACACAAGAACAAAACAAACGTGCACTCATGTCCTTGGATCCAGACCTCTCCCTGATGACTGTTCTAACATCTAACAGTAAACTCTTGATGACACTCACGTCTCTGCTTGCAGCGACACTATACTGTCCCCAACGATGGGCTTTTATAGACCCATCAGTGAGGAAACAAATACTCAGTGACCATACAAGTCAGCCCCAATACTGAGGTAAACAACGGTGTCTTTCGACTCAAAAGGGATTCTCAATGTCACTGCAAACTCACTGCCAAGTCATCTATTCAGAGCCTGGCAGATAGCTTTGATACTCTCATAGGCTGTGGGTTTACTGTAATGGAGTGTGAAGGGTTTTGGTTGTCTATAAAGTTATAATAAAATCACAAAAATGTCCCCTAGGAAGTGGAACATTTTGTGTTTCAAGGACCATTTTATGAGGAACTTTAAGTAAAAGAAAAAGGGGAAATAAACTGCCACAGTTGTACTGTATTTTAAAAAGAAAAAAGTAACTGTAAAAATGAGTCGACACAAAGTAACATGAAGTTAATGAAATGACAAACAGAAGATCCAGAAGGTAAATTATATTTGCTTATAGATTCTTTAAACATGTCTACAGAAAAGACATTAAAAAATACCCACATGCTCATATAGACACCAAAAGAGCTACTGGGAGTTTAAATTGTTCACCTTGTCCATACTGGCCCTTCTAATGGAGATCCCTCTTAAAAACAATTTCTATTTAAGTGAAGGGGCCTCTATTTTCTGTTTATTGTTGGGGCCAGCAACTGGTAGTTTACTTTCTATACAGAAGAAAATAGGTCACGTAAAACAGTTATAAACAAAGGTTTTTAGTCTCAAGAGTTTACCAGTTGCACTTCCATAATTAAGTCTTCAGGTAAAAAATATTCACCTCAGCATACTGTGTGTATGTATGTGTATATACATATATATCATGTGGCTTCCTCCTTTGCTGGCACTATCACATTGCAACAATGAAACGTCCCATTCACACCGTTTAGCCTCAACATTACAACCACTGACATGGAAAGTGAGTGACAATGATGATCAGTCATGTGAATATTACTTTGACATGAATCACGCGTCTAACATTGTTCACGACCAAGCACATCCCACCAGTGAAACGGCACTCCCCCACAGCTGTGGCCTTCCCATGCAGGACAATCTATCCCACCACCTTACAGAAACTGCTCAAGAACAGCTGGAGGAACACAACAAAGAGCTTCAGGTATTGACCCAGTCTCCAAACTCCATAGGTTTCAATCTAACTGAGCATACATGAGATGTGGCACAACAAGCCTGTGCTATGACCTGGCTCAAGTTTCCACAACAAGAGGGTGACATAACAGGGATAACAGAATATTTTACTGAACCCAAGTAAGTGCTCACAATATGGGGTTGTAGAAATCAATAAAGACAGTTGTGAATTAAGGAATGTGAGTGCAGGTGTAAGATGGAAACCAAAACATTAAAAGTAAAGTAAGATACCATACCAAAATCAGGATGTGGGAGTCTGTGGAGACCAGCAGAGAATGGTTAGACTGCTGACAGATCTTAAGTAACCCAGGTACATGTTAGTGCCACAGGTGTTTCTGATCTCACAAAACAGCAGGGGTCATCACACACAGAGGGCCCACCCTACAACCCACAGGACACAAAGGAATCTATAATCAATGGCCTGATGTCAGACACCACAGGACAACCACAGAATTTAGTGGAGATGTCCACGATGACTAGAGAAGGTAACATTGGTGATTTCCTTACTTTTCCTTCAGTGCTACCTGCAGGCCACAGTTTTCACTTCAATTCAGTGTGATTCATTTGTATGAACATCAAGTAACAACACTGTAAAAGCATTAAGGATGGTGTAATTCCAAAAAACAACTAAAAAGAGAGAAAATACAGACTCTAATAGAAATATAATGATACACTTACTTTGTGGAACAATTCACCATCTACTGTGCATGGTATCTAGACTTTATTTTCTGTACTCTTGTTGTTTTAGAGCTTCTGCCTTGTTTTAAGTAATATAGCTTTCAATAACTTCAGTAACAATTTCTCTTTGATCTTTGCTCTCCAAACCACTAAAGCACAAAATGACATTTGGACAGTGGAAAGAATATTAAGCTGACATCCTGCATCCATGCGCTCCCATTCATTCTTTATGAGAGTGCAGAGTTTTCCAGGTGCTGTTAGATTCAAGGCACATACATTGGTTTCTAACTGTAAGGACTTGGCACACTGGTGATTAAAGGAAGAGGACTGGAATAGCTGGAGAAAAGATTGTCTGACAGAAAATCTTGTTGAAAGGCTTTTTTCTACCTTGCCCCTGTTAGCCAGAATAGTTGTGTGAAATTGTAGGTTGTGCAAATACACAGTTTTGTTGTTGATTGCAGTCAACACATATTTTCAGGGAGATTGGTTCATGTCATTTCAGCCAGACAACACTCTCATTAAAGGAAAATCAGTGGGGTAAGACAGACAAATAGACAGTGCTTTGGGAGCAGAATTTCACCTGATGAGCCACTGCAGCTGAGAATACAAATAGTTCCCACCAGTGTGTCAGCTCTTTTGTTGTGTCTCTAATCAAATGGAGTACTGCATTTGAAAGATGTGTGCCTGGTAAAATGCACAAGTCTAGACCTCTTTGATAATGTTAAAGGAATTTATTCTCACATAAAAAAATGCAGGAAATATTGTGGCACTTATTTCAATATACACCAAAATATACCTCTACTGATACACCAAATCAATGAAGGCTTTTGAAGAAAAATGTCAGAAAATCTAATGATGTTGAGGATGCCATTTGCTACTGTGGGAAGTCTGCTAACATTACAGACACCTACACTGTGGTACTTTACCCTTTAACCCTCACCAGCGAAATATGAACCAAGTGAAAGTTTTCACTGCAGAATGAATGGCATTGATCCTTTTTGAATAATAAATCATAAAGTATACTCATTATTCAACCGGTGTAAACATCTTCGAATTTAAGATGTCAGTACCGCTGCAGCAGTAATAATTTCTTACTTACTACCTCTCTCAGACATGTACTCTGTCCCATCGATCTGATGGCAACTACATGGGTGGGCTGCATGTCTGAATGCACACCCTGGTCGCTCACCCATAAAAGCCATGCCGGCAATGTTTCTAGGTTGGATCTAGTAACATTCCCGTAACACTTTGAGCACAGCACAAGTCTGAACTGAACTGTCACAGTAACTGATAGGAATGCACAATCAGCAGTACTTTAAATCACAGCACACCTTTTTCACGCAGGTTGCTCTACAGTTTCATATCTATCAGGCAGTGGAATTAATTGTCCATAATAACCAAACCTTACTGCGATGAAAACATTCACTAACCACTTAAAGAATTATAATCCTCATCAATGATTAATGTAATCCGAGTGTTTTTCCCCACAAGATGTTACAAGGAGCTGGAGTGTTTTTTTTCCAGCTGCTTGGACGTATTTCTTCATAGTTTATTACGTACCAGCAGCATAAAGATAAAGATAAAGATAAAGAGACTTTATTGTCATTGCGCAGAAGTACAACGAAATTTGTACAGAAGAACACGACAATTAGCAGCTATGCAAAGAATAATAAAAATAGATAAAAAGATAATTAAAAATACTCTTAAAAATAAAAATAATTCAAACAAAGTATTATATGCATATGACAAAGTGTTCAAGTAGTGCAGGACTGATCATATTAAATAGTGCAAATAGTGGGAGTGCAGGGGGTTGGTTAAGTTCTTATTGCACAGATGAGTCTGGAGGTGGAGGAGGTGGAGGGGATGGCGTGCACGTTCAGCTGAACTGTCCTATCAAGCTGGGGATGTCTGGGTGATGGGGCAATGGGTGGGGGGTGTGATGGCGGCAACAGCTCTGGGGAAGAAGCTGTTTCGCAGTCTGCTGGTTCATCATCAGTGGTAGGATTCACAAGTGTCTCCAAAAAAGAGAATGCTGTGCACATTCAGGCATGGAGCAGCAGAGGTAACTTCATTATTTAGATTTTACTATCAATTATCCCAACATGAAGAAAGGACCCATCAGCTTCTAACGGCAGCTATGAACTTTTGCTCACTTCAGACAGGTGAGTGGTCACACAGCGTCACAGCTGCATTTTGTCACATCATTGCCGTCTTCAGGTTGAGTCCTGAGCTTTCAGCTTCACTGTTTAAGAAACAGACGTGAACTTGGCTCTTAGTTATTTGGACACTTTGATCAGCTGCTGCTAGTTTAGTTTTAGTCTGTTATTGCATTGTGATGGATTACATATCACTTGGTGTAATGACTGTGTGTTGACTGAGAGCCATTTCTTTTAAAATAGATAGATAAACACGTATTCTGTCCTTGAATGTTTCACAGCTACACTGTGATTGAGCCAGAGAGTTATTATGGATGTCTGGATTGATGGATGGCAAAATATTGGATTTTTATTTAAAGACTTAAGAAGAACTTTTTTAAAACAATGGGCAAAATCCAGCTGAAGTCTGTTTCAAAATACTTCCATTTTTATTCCTGTCAGCTTTGTAGTAATTCCAGAATTCTCACCACTGGTGCCAAAGCACTTCATGGTTTTGCACTAGCCAGCTTGTCTGACATGGTTGTTACTGAGTGAACCAGGGTGACCCACCAGGTCCTTTCACATGAATATTTTAGTTGCTTCTTGCTGCTGAAACAGTCTGCAGCTCAAAGTGCAGACATTAAATATAAACTTATCAACCTGTCTTCTGTACAGATCTATATTTTATGTGTTGATATTCTATTTTCTGCTTGTCAACAATCTGTAAAACACTTTGAATTACAGTAACGTGTGTGAAAGGTGCTAAACAAATCAAGTTTGACTAAAGAAATCCTTTTGACTCTGAGGCTTTGTCTGAAATCATTCATTATTGTCTGTAATTCTGAGACAAATTCTCTCTGTGTTTAAATGTATCCATTATATAGTGCATCAAAAATTCCACAGTGAAATAGAAAAAGCACTTCCAGCCAACACTACCACAAAATAAACTATTTGTTTTATTGATGAGGAAATTATCATTGTGTATCTGAACAGTTTTCAGTATGAAAAATGATTACCAAGTGTATAAATCTAAATGTACTGCTTACTACTGAGTAAACTCTTCACTGTCTGTTAGATGGGTTGGAGTGAATATGTAAACAAGTCCAACTGAGTTTAGAAACTTCTTTTGCACGTTAAGTCTGGTACATTAAAAACTTAATATAGAAATTATTAGCCACATAATTTACAGTAGTTTTCAGTTCAGTTACACATATGAAAGTCATAAATTACAATTCCTTTTGCAGACCTTCACAAGTGAGAAGGGCACAACAGGGACAGACGCCAAATGAGATGTGAAGCAAAACCAAAGAGCTTTTGCCTAAACCTAACCACACATTTGTGAACAAACATTCCATGTGGTAAGCCAGCTGCATTACACCACTTAACCAGTTATGTTAGCAATTGTTTTGTTTTTTTTTTATATTATATCACTGTATTGATTAGGTTTTTGCTTAAATCCTAATTGTAAAGTCCTTTGCTCTCTCTGGCAAACAGTGATGCCACTGATTGTGTGGCGCTACACTAAAATAAAGAGGTCGGCGTCTGCAGTTAATAATATATTAATGTTCATTCCAGCCTATAAGGATTTTAGATTTGCCAAAACTCTGTTTACCTTCACATTTACCATGGTGTCATCAAGAGGCTCTGTGAGCATCACTTGGCTTCACTGGCACTTGTTTATAGAAGACAGTCAGTGGCTAAATAACACTGCTCACTGTAAGACAGCAATGTGATTGGTGAATACCTATGTGAGTTTTTCCTCCTAGACATGCCAAACTGCGCAAATAAGATGTACGTGGGTTAGAAGATTGATAGGCAGACTCACAGCAGAAGTCTTGCTTGTAAAACCAACCTATCTGCATCTGGGGAAAAAATGAATTTTACTTTCTTTCCGAGGAAGAACAGTGCAAAAAATGTCTATGTCTGTGTGGGCTTCCATCTAGAGCATGAGTCTGATACATGTATAAATTAAGATCCAAAAATATGTGATTGGGGAAATGTCCTCTTAACACCAGTTTTGTACATTTGAGAACTAGAAATGTAAAACTGCTTTAATGTAATACCCTGCCCTTTTCTGCATTCAAGAGGAAACATACATACAAAAAAATCCAAACAAATAAGAAATATGAATTTCAACTCACTGTATAAAACAGAAAAACCATGAGGCCACATTTATAAGTTTCAAAATAGATAACAACTTCCATTGCCTTTACTTGAACTGTTACACCGTCCTCGCAGCATTATATAACATTAAATTAGTTTTATCAGCTTTCAGCACAAGCATTAGTTTATTTTATTAAATATAAATAAACTATAATAATATAAATAATAATAAATAATATAAAGGCAGGCAGTAGTGTACAAAGAACTTCTGAAACAAAGATCCACAGTTACACATTGCAAAACCAAATAATCTGCATAACAGTGATGATTAGCTGCATGTGCAATATTTTAGACAAGCATTTACCATTTGTCATTGTGTCCAATATAGGGATGCAAATTTTAGGCACCGGTATGCTTTTCAGTATGCTTTAACTGCTCATCACTGAACATACAGACCACATAAAGACCACACTGGTGCAACCCTGATCAGACTCAGCAGCTTTAGTTAAACAGTTTGGCATTTGTCGAGCACAATGTTCATTCATGTTTCATAGCAAGGTGTAGCAGTCCACACAGGTTGGCATCAAGGAGCGCAAAGAGGTCACACAGCCAGCAAGGGATGCCTTGCTCCATCCCTCTCTGATTACCAATTACTGCTGTGCTCTCCAGTGAAGGTTCAAGCCGAACAGCCGGTCCCATCTTAATGAGACAGAGGGCCACTGCTGTGCATCTGACGTCAGCTTTCTAAATACCAGAGCAGATCAACCACACAGCCTTCGCTTTGTCCACAAATGACAATACCAAGCAGCCATGGGATGGGATGCAACAGAGAGAGAGAGAGGGAAAATAATAGAGGAGAGGTGCGAAAAGGTTTAATGGAGAGAGACAAAAGGAATAAAAAGAGAGCTACTGTTAGCAGCCATACCTGTCTTCATTTGCCCTCTTTCTCTTCCCTCTCATTTGTGAGGAATCAAAGGGTTCTTTCTCAGATTTATAATTAGCTGACCCTGATACTAATTAGAAATGCTCTGCGCATTGCCACTTCATACTAGTAGGAACTAAATATTTCCCTTAATGTGGTCACCATGCCAATAAGCCGTGCAAGATGTTTTTAAAGAACTGCTCTGCAAGCTAATCAACATGCCCTCAAGTGAACTCATTAGAGAAGAAGGACTGTGGATCTACACTGAAGGCGGAAACTTTTTGAAAACTTTTAACTTTTAACCCCAGATGTTGTCCTAACAAGATACTTATTTCAACAACAGCCATAGTGATTCTCTAACCCAAACCAAGCCATTCAGTACAAACCATAGTGTTGTCACATCAAAGAAATAACTTATAGTTTGAACAATGATTTTTAAAGGCTTTGGAAAGCACAGACAAACAGATTTTACCAGATCTGAAGGAGTTTGTTAGCTAATTTTGCTGTAGGTAAAAAAAAAAAATCCAGTAAGACATTAGTAAATACCACTGTTTATAAGTAATCAGTCACTCATTCTCTTCTTGTAAAGGCATTTCATTGTTTTCTGAAGACAGTGAGTTGGTGTTTCCTGTGGTCTGGCAGGAACATTCAATAGTAAGCCTGTCTTACGGCAACTTTGGAATTTCTGGGAGTCACTTTTCTCTTTTGGTAGAGGTTAATTTCTAACCAGCTCCCATTAAACCCCACATTGAAGCCAAACCAATGTGTCAAATGAACACACAGAACCAAGCTGGTGTCAACCCTCCACCCAGGTCTTCGTAGGACAGAAAACAAGCTGACATAATGTCAAAGTATTGGAGCATAACAGGGATTAGTAATTGTACTGTAATTATTGAATTTCAAATCGTAATCCCTTACACTATTGTTACTGAACTAAAACATTTGACTGCTGCCCAACATTAAACATTTTTATGAACATATCACACAGAACACGTGATTGCTATGTACCCAAAGTACACCTATGTTCATTTATGTTACCAGTGACACAAACTAACTACAGCTTCACAATCCCAGTGAAGTAGAGTTTTTCAGTCATAAACTCAAAGGCTGTACATGTGCGGTGGGCCCAACCACATAGATTCAAACCTTTGACCTTTGCCCTCAGTAAGCAATTTTCATTCAAGTGGTGGAGAAGCCATCTTTAAGATCAGTATCTGGACCTTATAAGACAACTGTCATAAAGTAATACCTAAAGAATATTCATTCATGAATATTTAATTTTAAAGAGAACTGCCTTAGGATTTAAAGCCAAGGTAGAAGCTTTAAGAGATTTCAGTTTGAGTTTCTTAAAAAGCCTTGGATCTGCCTCTACACACATGTTTTCTTTAGAATGTGCAGATCTATGACGTCCTCAGCTCTATAGTGATGTGTTGGTTGCAAAGGAAACGGCTCTTAGAGCTGGCTCTTTGAAGTGAACGACTGGAGCCGCTTTTTTCTCTCTTTCGTTTTTTTCCTGTTCAAACCACACGTGGTTAGTCAACTACATAATGTGTGGTGACATCTGTGTGTCACACCGAGCAGGAGAGAGAGAGAGAGAGAGACAGAGAGAGAGAGAGAGAGAGAGAGAGAGAGAGAGAGAGAGAGAGAAGCCTCTACAGAGACAACACACTGGAAAGGTGAGAAAATGAGTGACTGAAGGAAATGCAGTAAAACTTGGTTGCATTCCAGTTACATAAATGGCAAATGGTCTGCACTTATATAGCGCTTTTTCCTCTACCTTAGTGGTATCCAAAGCGCTTTACAATGTGTTTCACAGTCACGCATTCACACACCAATGGTGACAGAGCTGCCATGCAAGACGCTAATCTGCCATCAGGAGCAACTTCAGGTTCAGTGTCTTGCCCAAGGACACTTCGGCATGCGGAGGGGCCGGGTCGAACCACCAACCTTGCAATCAGTGGACAACCCGCTCTACCACCTGAGCCACAGCCGCCCTATACATCTATAATACAAAGGCAGAGTGTAGAGTATGCAAGGTTAAAATGTCATATGGAGCAGGCTCTACAAATATCATGCACAGGCATATTAGAACAGGCACATTACGTTGCTAGAATTAAAGGTTTACTGTCTAAACCAGACCTGGAGAGACTTATCCATGCATTTATCTCCAGCAGGTTAGACAATTGTAATGGCCTTCTCACTGGACTCTCTAAACAAGCAGTAAGACAGCTGCAGTACATTCAGAACACTGCTGCATGGGTCTGACTAGCACCAGGAAGAATGTCCGTATTAGTCCTGTGCTCAGGTCTCTGCACCGGCTTCCTGTCGCTCAGAGAATAGACTTTAAAACAGCTTTGCTTGTGTATACGTCTCTTAATGGTCTAACACCAAAGTACATCTCTGACATGTGGGTCCCATATGAACCATCTCGGACCCTGAGAACCTCAGGGACAGGTCTTCTGCTGGTGCCCAGAGTCAGAGCTAAACACAGTGAAGCTGCATTTCAGTTCCATGCAGCTAAACTCTGGAACAGTCATCCTGATAACGTGAGACAGGCCTCTACTCTGACAGAGTTTAAGTCCAGGCTGAAGACGGTTTAGTTTAGCTGTGCATAGAACAACTGAAAATGTCCTATCTGCACTCTTCTCTTTTACTTCATTCTAACTAATTATTATTCATGTTTATTGATTATTAGGGCCCGAGCACTAAAGTGCGTAGGACCCTATTGTTCCTGCTGTGTTTCTTTGTTTCTTTATTTTTCTTACGTCAATTTGAACCCCAATTTGACCCCCTAAACATGCTCAAAAACTCCCCAAATTTGGCACACAAATCAGGACTGGTGAAAAATTTAATATTTTGGGGGAATTACACATATGAATGGCAAAATGACTCAATAGCGCTAACCCTAACCCTAACCCTTGAAAATTGGGCTTTAGTGGAGTTAATACGGCTAGTTTCACTTAAACTCATGAAATTTGGTACACATGTACAGTAGCCCGAGACAAAAACATTCCTGCTTTTAAAATTTCAAAAAAGGCTCAACGGCGCCCCCTACAGCACGTGGTGTGCAGGCATTGGAATTTAATGAAGTCCTCCCAGGATTTTTGGCCGATCTTCACCAAATTCGGTGTGTGGCATCTAAACCCATCCAGGATAAAAAGTTATTAAAATCTCGAGGATATGTCACACGGTGTGGGCGTGGCATGGCGGCCATTTTGAACAAAAAAGCTCAACGGCGCCCCCAAGAAAACACTGTGCGCAGGCATTGGAATTTATCAAACTCCTCCCAGGATTTTTTTCCCATCTTCACCAAATTTGCTGTGTGACATCTGGACCCCTCCAGGATAAAAAGTTATCAAAATCTTGTGGCTGCGTCACACGGTGTGGGCGTGGCATGGCGGCTATTTTGAACAAAAAAACTTAACGGTGCCCCCTAGAACACGTGGTGTGCAGGCATTGAAATTTATCGAACTCCTCTCAGGATTTTTGTCCGATCTTCACCAAATTGGCTGTGTGGCATGTAGACCCCTCCAGGATAAAAAGTTATCAAAATCTTGTGGCTGCGTCACATGGTGTGGGCGTGGCATGGCGGCCATTTTGAACAAAAAAACTTAACGGCGCCCCCTAGAACACGTGGTGCGCAGGCATTGGAATTTATCGAACTCCTCCCAGGATTTTTGTCCCATCTTCACCAAATTGGTTGTGTGGCATCTAAATCCCTCCAGGATAAAAAAATATTAAAATCTTGTGGCTGCGTCACACGTTGTGGGCGTGGCATGGCGGCCATTTTGAACAACAAAGCTTAACATTGTACAATGGAACACGTTGTGCGCAGGCATTGGAATTTAACGAACTCCTCCCAGGATTTTTGTCTGATCTTCACCAAATTCGCTGTGTGGCATCTAGACCCCTCCAGGATGAAAAGTTATCAAAATCTCGTGGCTACGTCACACGGTGTGGGCGTGGCATGGCGGCCATTTTGAACAAAATCGCCATGTGGAACGAAATGGCTTTTGGAGGTGAAGGGATCCATGTAAAATCACCAAATCCACACAAATCCTCATTAATCTCAAGACCTAATATTTAATATACAATTCAGGAATGGACGTGGTCAAACGGCTCCACAGTGCCCCCTAGAATTATTCAATTAGTCATATAAAATCACTGCTTTATCCTACAAACATGCAATTTGGTACATACATATAGTATCCCAAGACCAACAGATTTGCACAGTCGAAATTCCAGTCGGCTCTATGGCGCGGTGAGGAGCGAGGGCCCGTCCGACGCTGCTTGCAGCTTTAATTAGGGCCCGAAGCACTACAGTGCGTAGGACCCTGTTGTTCTGTTTTAATTGTAACTGTGTGTTTTTAAATCTTCTCTTTTCTACACTGTAACTTTTATGTTTATATTTTATATTTTAACTTCTTTTTTTTATTAATGTTGTCATAATGTCTTTGTGAAGCACTTTGAATCTCCTTGATGTTGAAATGTGCTATATGAATAAACTAGCTTGCTTCCTGGAACTGTACATCATATTTGTTTTACACATTTTCGTTTATATTTTGCTATGTGATCCTCTAAGCTTCGCTATGTTGTTTCACTGTAAACAGTTAAAAGATTATAAATATCATACATACAATCAGAGATTGGATCTTTTTGTCAAAATTAGATGGCATTTGTTTTTCTACTCAAACATTTATTTTTTTGTAGCACTCTCCCACTCTAAGTCCTATAAATAATAAATATTTGATGTAATGTATGTTTTGTACATTAGTAATTCACTTTAACCATAATTATGCATTACTTTGGGTAATAAATTAATTTAAAAACAAAAACAAAATCTGAGGAGCCACTTGGGAGCCAAAAGAGCCGGCTCTTTATAGTGAGTCGGGCCATAAGAACCATCACTGCAACTCTGTCTTCACCCACCCGTCAACCCTTCGACTCAAGACACCTGCTCACCTTCAGCTCTGCTAAACACTGTACAACTATTTTGTGCTACACAATGCGAGTTGTACTAATAATCCTGATGATTCCAAAGAAGAACAATGATATGAAAAGCCCCAACCTGAAAGCTGACAGGATTGGTTCTTTGGGTCTGTTGTGTATTAAACATTGAGTGTCTGAGAACTTTTTTAAAGTAATACAGTTATTTTTGGAGTCAAATATATT
The DNA here is from genome assembly GCA_024666655.1 of Dascyllus trimaculatus. Taxonomy (NCBI): domain Eukaryota; kingdom Metazoa; phylum Chordata; class Actinopteri; family Pomacentridae; genus Dascyllus; species Dascyllus trimaculatus. The sequence continues at coordinate 35,696,438 of CM045451.1, read as the reverse complement.
TCCCCCAATGAACATTGTTTCACAAAACATGTCCACACTCACGAGAATGTGAAAATAACTACAGGCGCTCTAACAAGCATGTCAAGCCAGTCAGCATCATCAATCAATGTATCAAATACCAGAGAAGACTGTCATTTTATTGTTTCTGGAGGATTTTAAACAATGGATACTGTAGACCAATAAATATTGAGCACAATAGATGCAGAGGCTTTTGTGTTGCCAATGTAGTTGCACAGCATTACCAAAGTGTGCTGTAAACTTGTGATGCTTATCAAATGTAAGGAGAACTGGTAGCCTATATATCTGCCATGGCCATTTCAGGTATCTGCTCACTATACCAAGCAACAATTGAGGTGTGACATTGTTATGTCCCAACTCTTTGTTTTGCATGACACATGATGTCCCCCACTCTAAAATTTTTGTAAAATTTTACAAAAAAATCATGAAATTTAAATAACATTCAAAGCTTTGTGACCCATTCAAAGTTTAAAGATTCTACTGTAAAATATGCCAGAGGCACAGGGCTCGAAAAATGTCTGGGTTCTGGCAGTTGTCCTACCAATTTTCCATTCATTCAAATGGGGAATTTTAACACAGTTTTTCCACATTACATAAAAAAAATGCAAGACATAGCACACCATTCCTGTTTAGGCTGCACATTTTGATGTATAAATTGTACGGGTTTTCTTAAAGCTGTGGGACACGTTAGGTGCCGAAGAATCTATGACAAGCCCATGATAACAACACTAAGCGTGCTTTAGTGCTAATGCTTCGGCTCACTTAATTAATGCTTGGAATCATAAAATTACTGCTAAGATGTTCAGAAAAAAAAAGGAATACTACAAAAATAATGTAAAGTAGGTAATATACTGAAATGCTAATGTTGTATGCAAAAATGCAGAAGTATTGGGTGAGACTAGTCCTACGCCTCGGTACACACCAGATTATTTCATTGAGAAAACAGCAGCAGACTATTTTCATTAAGCAAAAAGGTTGACAAAGACCTTTACAATTACCTACTTCGTAAGCAGGAAGTTATTAGCCTTTACTACACATACGGTTCAGCATCTGTTTCAACCACTTTGTAGGATTCACAAGGGAAATGGGGTTTATTTATTCAAACTTACGTATAAAAAGAACGGCCAGAGGGTGTTTAGTTAGCTGCAGTAGTGAGGCAGGCAGCAACTCTTGAGACTAGCTTTAACTGTGTGACAGTAAGCATGGTAGTTTAGAAAGCAGACAGACTGCAGTTCAAGAGCGAGCACACCAACGCTGTATCTCAGTCTGAGGTGTCCTTTTAACTACATGCCACATGGATCACACAGCACACACATGCAAACACACACACACACACACAGGCAGATTAACAGTGACTACAAAGCAGCTGCCTCAGGAGAACAGAGACAGAATGACACCCAACAGTGACAGAGAGAAAAGCTAAGGCCAGCGAAGAATAAGGGGAAAAAAAGTGTTTAGCCAGCCCAAGTGGTGCGCAGCTGAAAGAGAAGCTTTGAAGGACACTGAGATGAGAGCCACAATGCATTTAGCTGGGAGACTAAAACTGCAGAATGGAGATGAGAGGAGAGCAGGAAGGGGATTAAAAGCCTATCGACCGACCTGTGCAATTGCCTCTTACATTATATGAAGCCATGTTTAATTCAGGCCTTTGCTGTGGACAGGCAGAGATGAGACACAGCCCGAGGGGGTGAGGTGAAGGAGGAGGAGGAGGAGGAGGAGGAGGAAGGGGGACAGAAAAAAGGCCAAAATGGGAGGATTTCTTGGTCAATCAGTTCTCAGATCTAGTCAACCAGAACAACAAACGGGTACCTCGTACACTCCTGGGGCCTGTGTTTTTCAAAAAAATATGGAATAGTACAAAATACAGTTACATTTCAGAACTCACTAAGAAGTCAGTGTAGATGTAAAAAAGCCAAGCAACATATTCAGAAAGAGCAGCAGAGATCTAGATAAAGACCTCTCAGTAAAGTCACAAATGTAACTCTGAATTTAATGAACTGTTTTATGCATGTTTGTTTGTTTTGTTTTTACCAGTAAGTGTTGTATTGAAATGGAGTAGAAATTAGTGGCTGACTCATTATCTACTTATTCCAAAAGCAGACAATCGACCCACAAGCTGGGAACCATAATAATAATAATAATAATAATACCCTATATTCTATATACACTGTGTGTTCCAATACCATGTTAAAAATGTGTAAAATGCAAGTGTAAAGACAATTCATTTCTCTGGTAGCCAATAACATGATTAACAGAGTTAACAACAACTAGCCTTCAACATGAATGCAGATGAAATTAAAGATAAGTTGAGGAGACAGTATCTAAAACCAGTCTGACAAACGAATGGGAAGAAAGACACATCAAAACCAAACATAGATAAAATAATGCAAACTTTATTTTTGTAATCTTCTCTTCATGAATGTGAAAAAATAGTCCCTTACATTGTGTATCTAGAGTTAGTGAAACACTGTAGCAACACATGAGCTTTAGTTGCTTCAGTTTTTATAGTTTTTAGCTCAGGTAAATATGATAAATCCGTCAGTCTACCCCAGGGCAGCTGTGGCTACATATGTAGCTTACCACCATCGAGTATGGAGTGAATGAATAATGCAATGTAAGATGTCTTTGAGTGCCTTGAAAAGTGCTATATAATAACAATGCATTATTATTATTGAATACTTATTGCTCTTATATTTGTAAATAATAGCAAAATGCATTCTACATTGCTTTTAAACTCTACAAGTTCTCTTTTGGCAGTTTCACATCTAAGTCAGGAACTTCTGTCATCACAATCTTGTCCTTCACTACTTCTCTCTTTCTTTTCTTATTCTGTTTTTTCATGTTATATAGGGCCCTTGTTAGAGTCTGAATTAGCCACATACTGCTCCAGAAATCCCTCTGACAAGAGCACAGTATGTCACCCTGTGATTATCCTTTCATGATTATGGCAACCAGGGCTTAATGTTTCTCTGGAAATAGCCACTATTTGAAATTTCCACAAATATCTTCAGCTCCCTGCAGCAGTAATAATATGCCTAACCCTAACCACTGAAGGTCTGCTGGTACATGCAGCATTCTATTTCTCTTTGGAACTACTTTTTGTGTGATAGCATTCACCTCAAGGCATGGAAAGTGTTGTTTTGATGAAGGAGTGAGAGCACAGATCAGTCCTTCAAAGATACCCTTGTATTGGTGTAACAATGGACTCAGTTCCAGACAGCACAGAATATCAGTCAGTGACAATACCCTTTCATGAGGCTGTTGGCAGGCAGCAAATCCTCCAGTCAAATGAAGGTTAGACGCATTACAGGCATCCTCAAAAATGGACTTGATCTCCCCAGCTGCACAGGCAGCACACGACCCAAGTAAACTGCTGACGTAACCATACATTTGATACATAAAGGAAAGAAAGAAAGAAACAGACAGTCAGAAAAAGACAAAAACAAACAACCAAATAAACAAAGGCAGAAACAAAGAAAGACAGAAACAAACATACAAATATAAACAACAGACAAACTAACAAACACAAATCAAATCATACAAAGACAAAACTGACAAACAAACACACAAACAAATAAGTACACAAACAAACACACAAAGACACAAACAAGCAACCCAACAAAGACAGGAACAAACAAACAAGCAAACACAGAAACAACCTAATAAGACACAAACAAATAAACAAACAACAAGACAAAGAAAGACAGAAACAAAGAGAGAGAGAAACAAACAAACAAACAAGCAAACAAATAAACAAAGGCAGAAACACAGACTGAAGTAAACAAGCACAGACAAAAGCAAACAACAAGCAATGACAAACACAAATGAACAAATGAAGACAGAAACAAACAAATACACAAACAAACAAACAAACAAACAAAGACAGAACCAAATGAACAAAGACAGAAACAAACAAATAGACAAACAAACAACGACAGAACCAAATGAACAAAGACAGAAACAAACAAACAGACAAAGAAAAAAGAGACAAAGACAGTAACAAACAAAGAGAGAAACTAAAGAACAGATACAGAAAAAGATAAAAAGGAAAAAAGAAAAAAGGCATAAACAAAAAAACAAAGAGAGAGAAACAAACAAACAAACATAGGCAGTAACAGACAAAGATATAAACAAACAAATGAAGACAGAAACAGACACAGAGAAAGGCTTGGGGGTGTTTGGTTAGCTGCAGCAGTGAGTCAGGTAGCAACTCCTGAGACTAACTCTAACTGTCTGACAGTAAGCTTGGTAGTTTGGGAAGCAGCCAGCCAGATAGCTCAGTGACAAACACCTTTGACTTTGGCCCGAATCGGTGGTTCAAATCCCGGTCATGGTCCTTAATGCTGCCCTGCCTACCTATGTACTTAACTATGTTTAAAATTGTAAAATTAAAATAAAATTGTAGAACTGATAAACAAATAAATGGAGACACAAACAAGCAAATGAATGACAACACTAAGACGGAAAGAAGAAACAAAGAAAGTTAAAAAACAAAAAAAGAAATAAAGACAAAAAACAGGAAAGAAAGACACAAACAAACCACTGAAGACAGAAACAAAAACACAAACGTATAAAGATACAAAGACCGAAACAAACCAATTAAGACACAGACAAAGCAAAAAATAGGCAAACAGATAAACAAAACGGTAAGAAACAAAGAAGGAAAGAAACAAACAATGACATAAACAGAAATAAAAACAAAGACAGACACAAAGAAATGAAAGCCAACATAAATAAAGATATGAAGACACATATAAACAAACAAAAGAAGACAGAAACAAATAGACAAACAGATAAAGAAAACAGTAAGAAAAAGACAGAAATAAATGCAGAAACAAGCGAAGACAGACACAAACATACAAAAGCAGACATAAACAAAGAAATCAAGACACATACATAAACAAACTAATGCAGACATAAACAATAAAAGTCAAAAGCAAACAAAACAAACACAGACAGAAACAAACAAAAACAGGATGAAAAGAACATGTACAAAATCAAACAAACCAAGACACAAACAGAGAAAGACAAAGACAGGAACAAGAAATGACAGAGACAAATAAACAAAGGTAGAAACAAAAATAGACAGAAACAAACAAACAAAGACAGACAGAAACAAACAAGGAAACAACCTGGCAAGCAGTTAAAGAAATAGACGAAAATTAAAGAAACAAACACACAAACAAATAAATAAATACAAAAACAAACAAACAAGCCAGGATGAAACAAATAAACAAAGATGGGAACAAAGAAACAGACAGAAACAAAGAGAAAAACGAACAGACAAACAAAGAGATAGGCAAAGAAATAAACAAATAAACATACAAATAAAGAAATAAAGACACCAAAAAACAAATAAAAATGGAAAAAAAGACAGAAACAAACAAACACAACTTGTTCAGTCCAAGTCCCAGCATTAGTGTTCCATTATAAGTGATCTTCAGTGCGAAATTAAATTTAATAGTGATAAAACCGTTCAAGTTTACCAAACAAAATGCTTAAAACTCTCTCATTAGGATTCAGCTAAAAGGCTCAAGGCCAAGGGCTAAATATTTATTTCCCCCGTGGTCACTTGCATGAAAGGTTTGGATAAACCTTGTCTAGACAGTAATTTACATGTTTATAGGCGATGCTAAAGATTTTCTTGCTAGTACTGGGGTTGTGTCCCCTTAATAGGCAGCAGTCTCTTGAATTAATAATCACAAACCCATAACGGGCAGCCAAAACAATTAAATACTAAAAGTTCCTAAATACATAAATACTGAGCTTTAAAAAATGAAGCGTGTCAGTCATGTTACCAGAGTGTGAGTTGACAAGCTAAGAGCTTCTTAAAGTTGAGTCCCATATCATTCATACCCATGCCAAATCTTGACTTACAGTGAACCAAAAGGTTTTTTAAAGCTAAAAATGACAAATGAATTACAAAAGATATCGTGCTAGACATGTTAAGGATACATTTTTAACTATTTCAGTGGTAGTTTGACACTTTCACTAAAACATTAAAACGTACACAGTAATCAGTGGCAAAGCCTTCATTTGCCACCATAGCGATCAATAGAGGCCGGAGCTTCAGCTGGGCCACTTCAGAATGTTGATTTCTGTTCTAGACTACTTGGACTGTATGTTTTGGGTCATTGTCCTGTTTGAAGATCCAATTTTGCCCAAGGTCAAGTTTTTCTGCAGACTGCCTGATGTTTTCAGAATCTTAGTTTCATCCTCTCTTCTCAGTATTCCATTTGCGATGACAAAGTTGGCAGGTTGTTTGACAGTGTTTATTGAGACCAGTCTTGCGCATTGACTGCTCGAGATGTTGGTAATATCAGGGTGGTGATGGGGATCCTTGGATTCATCTTGGCCTTGGTCTTGCTAGTGCAGGAATCACTATTGGCTTGCTGCAATCCCCTCTGAGATTTTTCACAGCATGGAACTCCTTGTTTTGATTATCACTTGCACAGTTCACACTGGCACTAGAAAAACTTGGATATAATTTTATAGCCTGTCTCCATCTAACGAGCAGCAAAAATGCACAACACTATCTCAGTGATGGACCCTGATAGCAAGATTAGTAAACTTTTTTTTGGTTTTAGTCAAGACTTGCAATTGACTAGTAGCTGACTGGAGAACTACTGCATTATCTGTTCTCAATTTTTAGTGTATTAGTGTGCACTAGAACATGTTAGAAATGAGCAGGACCATTTAGATTATGTAGAGGCTTGCATTTTTTCAAAAAATTGTAACAGTTTTTATCAAAAATTATTTATACCCTTGCGCATGAATAATTTCAGACATGGCATTTTTAGTGCAAGTGTTTTAAAAAGTAAAAATAGCTCATCTTTATCCAAACTGTATAGCATGGTCATGGTCATGTTCATGGTCATGGTGGTGTCCTGCATTTGGGTGGTCTGTTGAATCATATACCAGCTTTAGGAGGGATCAAATGAGAAAGTTGTCAAGCTCATACATTGGATTGATTGTAACAACTTTAATGTACTTAAAGGGTGTATTATCTAGAGAAATGGTATTTACCTGGAACTCAGTATCAGCAAATGCTAAATATTAAATGACTGAAATCTAATCAGGGGCAAAAAAAACTTGGCTGGCACCCTACTATTGGATGACTGTGTGTTTCTCATTCTTCAACAGGTGAACATTCTCTAACCTTAACAAAGTATCAATAATCTTTCCTAAACCTGGTTGTTTTTGTGCCTAGACCTAATCAAACCGTTACGGTAGCACTGCCATGTCATAAACAGGTTGTTTATGGTTCGGCAGATATTAACAGTTTCTGTGACACATCACGCTCTACTGGGAAGAGCAGGAACAGGAGAAGCAGGAGGAAAGGGTAAGGTAGGCGAGAACAGGTAAGGGGTGGGTTAGACAAGGGATAAAGACAACAGGCAGGCGAAGGTCAGAAAGAATGTGTTTGGATAAAACTCCATCAAAAAAACAGCAGGGAAAAGGCAAGATTCAGATTTATTCAGGAGGTCAGAACAGTTCAATAAAGGCTGCAAAACTATGGCACAATAGTACAGGCTAGATGGAAGTGCTTGGATCTGAAATGACAGGAGAGTTAGCGGAGATGCCAAGGGCAACCAGCACTGAAGCAGCATGAATGAATTAATGAACTACAACAGTGCTGTGCCAGGCATTGCCTATGCCGTTCTCTGACTTTTTTCCTTTCTTTTTTTTTTGACTGCAGCATTTTCAGAAATTCAGGAATCAGCAAAGACTCAGACCTGCACGGATGGTTATGTAGTTGTCCATTGTAGGTCAGTCTAGTTAAACATTACAATGATAAAAATGCAAATAAAAACAGAAGAAACATCGTTTAGGTTGAAGGAGATAATGATCTGCTATAACCAGATTCCTGTCACTTCCCCAGAGCCTTCACTTATTGCACTCAATTCGGCAGCTGTTTGATAGCCATACATCATGTTTGCTGCCACAGACTCAGAATGCTAACCTCCCATCTCATTGTACCCCCATGTCTGCTGACCTTTAATTTCTTGAGGAAACAGTTGTTATCAGCTGCTGTTTAATCAGGTGTAGGGCTTATGTTTTCATGTGCTGAAGGTTTTTACAGTATCTGCCAGGCAATGTACATTTATTTGTCCCCAGGCTCTCTATACTTGAAGTGCTGCTGTCAGGTGTTGAGGAATGTGCGATGATTAAAAGCAACAGTTCAAGTATTCCACCTGACTGAATGGAACGGAGGGTGCAATTGTTAGAGAGCAATCATAGTAGCAAGTCCTACATTGGCTACGGTTCACCCTGTCTTCTTTGCACCAGAATGTTCACACAGAAAGGTGACTCATACAGTCATAAAACAGTTTTGTGCTATAGTGTTCCTTTTACCTTTGCTACCTGGATGGTGTTGACTGGCATGGGTGGTAGTTGTCAGCAGATCTTGGTCCAGCTCCCTCATTCTTCCCTCCAACGGCTGCAGTCTGCAAGCTCAGTGCCATGTAGCTCTGTCCTCCCGTCTTTCTGCTGGTTTGAGGGAAATGAACCCTGAACCTGAGGCAGGTTGTATCACTACTCTGCTGTTGCCCCATTGGAGAGCTTATGCTACTATCCTCCTCCTCCTCCTGCTGATGGTTCTTTCTCATGAGCAGTCAGACCAAACTTCACTTCCAAATCCTAACTTGTGGAAAAAGGTGGGACACATGGACTTCTGTGTGAAAACTGACCCATACGATTTGCTTTGTACAGATCAATCTATTGATGGTGGTGTTTGGTGTGTGTGTATGTGTGTGTATGTTTGGACTGACTGGGCAAATCAGCACAAAAAATGCAAGGAAAATACAAAGCAACACGCAATTCAAGGCATAAATTAAAAGTATGGAAATGTAAATCAACATCAACCCCCAAAATCCCTCATGTGATACATGTCCTTCACACCAGTTAAAATTCTGATAATCATAATATATTAACAATATTTGGATTGTGCCTCACACACTGTCCTGTCTTTAGAATCAGAAACAGTCCCACCTCAGTGGCAGCATACTGCACTTACACAAAAGCTTTAAGGGAGGCCATGAACTAGGAAGAGAAATTGAACCATACTTAATATATACAGTTGTGTGCGAAAGTCAGGGCACCCCTTTAAAAACAGCATATTTTAGATATTAAAAAATTAATATCCATATTTATAGTCTTTCTGGGATAAGGGAAAAAAAGACAATATTATCAGGAAACATTAATGCATAGTTACATTTTATTTTATAACTTGAACAAAATTACAAAAATAAAAAACATCATTTTGGCCTGTGCAAAAGTCGGGGCACCCTGAGAGTTTCAATGTGTCAGATTCTTTTAAAAAATTCAGACCTTTACCAGCTCATTAGTCCTGAAGCATGTGTCAACAATTGTCATTAGGGAGCACCAGCTGGTGTGTATTTCAGGGTTTCTTAAATATGGCGACTCCACAAACCTGTGCAAACAACAGCAATCATGGGTTCCTCTAACAAGCTAAGTAAGACAGAAAAAATGAAAGTTATTGATGCCCACAATGCCGGGGAGGGCTACAAGAAGATAGCAAAACGTTTTCAGCTTGCAGTTTCCACAGTGCGAGGTATAATTAAGAGATGGCAGGTGGGGGGAACTGTGGAGGTCAAGATGAGATCTGGAAGACCAAGGAAACTCTCGGACAGAACAGCTCGTAGGCTGGTCAGAAAGGTAAATCAAAACCCACATTTGACGTCAAAAGACCTGCAGGAAGATTTAGCAGACTCAGGAGTGGTAGTGCACCCGTCCACTGTGCGGCGATGCTTGCACAAACAAGACCTTCATGGAAGAGTCTGCAGAAGAAAACCTTACCTCCGTCCTCATCATAAAATACAACGTCAAAAATATGCAACAGAACATGTACAGAAGCGTGATGACTTTTGGAAACAAGTGCTGTGGACTGATGAAGTTAAAATAGAACTCTTTGGCCACAATAAGCAAAGGTATGTTTGGAGAAAAAAAGGAGCAGCATTTCATGAAAAGAACACCGTGCCAACTGTTAAATATGGGGGTGGATCCATCATGCTTTGGGGTTGTGTTGCAGCCAGTGGGACAGGAAGCATTGCTCGGGTGGAGGGAAGAATGGATTCCATTAAATACCGCAAATTCTGGAGGCAAATATCACAGCATCTGTAAAAAAGCTGAAGCTGAAAAGAGGATGGCTTCTACAACAGGATAATGATCCAAAACATACTTCAAAGTCCACCATGGACTACCTCAAGAAACGCAAGCTGAAGGTTTTGGAATGGCCTTCACAGTCTCCAGACTTAAACATAATTGAAAATCTGTGGGTAGATCTTAAAAGAGCTGTGCATGCAAGACGACCCAAGAATATTGCAGAACTGGAAGCCTTTTGCAAGGAAGAATGGGGGAAAATCCCAAATGATAGAATCCAGAGACTTGTCGTTGGCTATAAAAAGCGTTTAGAAGCTGTGATATCTGCCAGAGGGGGTCTTACTAAGTACTGAAGGTACTGACGCTGTAGGGTGCCCCGACTTTTGCACAGGCCAAAATGATGTTTTTTGTTTTTGTAATTTTGTTCAAGTTATAAAATAAAATGTAACTATGCATTAATGTTTCCTGATAATATTGTCTTTTTTTCCCATATCCCAGAGAGACTATAAATATGGATATTCATTTTTTAATATATAAAATATGCTGTTTTTAAAGGGGTGCCCTGACTTTCGCACACAACTGTATATAAAACCCTACGCTCAGGATGGAACCCTTACAAATACAGAGCAGTACATCATGAATGTGTCTCTGGGGGTCCATCACCACAGCAGAGATACAACATACAACAGATCTAACTTGGAAATCAGTTAATGGACATGAGGAAGTGTGTTGAGGTTTCTGCCTTCTAATTAAGTTTTAGTATATTTATGTCCTCGGTGTTGGATCTCTGCAAAATTAGTAATGTTGTTTAAGAAAGGTATTACTTGTGACTTATAAATCTTGTGGTAAAAATAAGTGACAGATCGTATGGAAAAATTATTAGTACGTTTTAAATAACAGGCTTATGGTCTGGTACAAATCCTCTTGAGAGCAAACTTAGAGCCAAACAAGCTGCAGTGAACTCATTTCTTTTCTTAAGTATCTAATTAGACCATTTTTCACTGCACGAATTTATGAACCTGCCCTTGTACAACCTTTTTCAGGCTTGTTTTTAGGGTAAAATTGCCTTCTCCAGGGCCAGTACTGCTGAGTGGCCCTGATAAACTGTCTTTTAGTGAAGAAGATAATCTCAAAATATGTTCTGTGTCAACATGTGAGAAGTAAAACAGGTGAGTAGTGAATTCACATTTGCTACAGGAAAAAATCCTACCTGACCTCTTTCCTTTCACCAGTCTGACATTCGGCTATTTTGGCCCAGCTGAAGATAGACAAGGATGAAGTATCAAAAGACATGGAGGCCTGTTTACCTGTTTGTCTAGGAGAGCTATACATTCAAATGTAGCCTGTAGTAATTGGATGCACATAAAGTCATGTATTGCAAAGGATTATGAGCAGGTGATGCTAGACTGGGTACATCAGATCTGACAACAGTACAATCTTGGGGTGTACTCAGGCAGAGCTTAAGAAGGCTCCAAGTTTGAGAATAAGACGGCAATCCAAGGCACTCTGCTTCCTATGGCTTCCAGCAGAGTTTCAATGCACCACCAGCATCCCAACTTAGCAGAGTCTGGAAAAGCCTCATAACACTATCTGAATCCATCTCTGAACTCCACTCCCCATCAGCAACTCACTGACAATGAAACCCAGCAAACTATCTTTTGCGAGGTCAAGTCAGTTCTAGATAATGTCCTCTGTCTGTCATGACCTCTGATCCACATGACCTAGAGGCACTGACTCTAAATTGCATCCTCCTGCTAAAAATACAGCCTCTCCTAACTCTGAACATCTTTCTGAAATCTGACCTTTATCCCAGGTACATAGGAACCATATGCAAAAGATTGATCTTTTCTGGAATAAAGGGGGAAAGGAGTGCCTTTGACTGCTCTGAGAAAGACAGCAATATACATAAATGATGAAGCCTGAATGCTGGAGACCTTTCCTTGTGGCTGGAATATAGTGTGGGCATGGCTCCTCAGGGGTTATGGCCATTTAGCAGATTGCTGGGGACCAACTCTGAAGAAGGTCTGGTACATTCAGTGAAGTTCCAGACAAAGACTTCAGTCAGTGAAAGACATATATCCAAGCTGTGCTACATGCTAAGACTTAAGAGCATGTATATACTTGATTTAGTTGTTTATTTTGTAAAATTTTGTAATTAACTGAAGTAACTGAATTCTTTTTAATGCAAAAAAATGATCAATGATCTCTTTTTAGAGTTACTTTTGAAAAAAGGCGACATGTCTGACATGCTGCACCCGCACCAGTTAAAAAGAGAGGAAAGTGGAAGAGATGGGAAAGAAACAACCTTTAAGTTTTGTTTTTTTGGTCATTACTCTGACAAAGCTGCCATGTTTTATTTACTGCTTTTCAAATTGTTGATCTGTATCTCTTGAAAATGTCTATTCTTCAGCAGTGAAAAAGCTTCTTTGATACATTCATGCCTTAATAGACAATGTATGCTTTATTGTTGTTATGCCAGTTTAAATTCAGTTTTTATAAATGTATTGCATTGTTTCAGGACACAGTCTGGTCCTTTTCAGCTATGATATTCCACTTTAGAGAATGAAAAATGAGCACTAAATGAAACAGGAAAGTCCAGATATTTACTTTCAAAAGCTGAGTGTATTAGTTGGGCAAAAAATCAATAAGCTTGAATTGTTACTTTCAGCTCATCACCATTGTCCCTCAAATAGACTGAGTTCTTCAAAATCTATTTCTGTTTCTTATTTCTTATCTGGGTTCAGTGTTGTGAATAGCACACACTGTATTGAATATCATTCCATAGTTATTTAAGTGTGATCATATGGGCTGTGTATTGAAATAGCAAGATGGAGTTGAACACCACCTCAGCAATGGAAGTGCCATGTGACACTGGCATTAGGAAGGAAGTCATTTTACTATTCTGTCTTCAGACTCATGAGATCTCTGTAATATTTGTAGTTATCTTCCATATTTGTGTTGAAATATCTAGGTCAGTAAACCATTTTAGAAAACAAAAAGCAAAGTTAGTGAGAGAATATTCTGAAAGGAAGCCCTGCTTGTACCAGCACAGCATTAAATATCTTTGTTGCCCCTTTGATTTCTCTTGCTTGGCTAGTAGGACTGCCTGTAGTGAGCAGCATCACAGGAGCTTGTGCACATCTTCTTCTCACTCACCTTCTCACAATGCCTGCTTCCATTGTTTCATTATGACCATCTTGTCAGACCTGTATTTCTGCCATTCTGCTATGTGACAAAGCAGCAGAACTGTGTAGTAGTACATTACACAGAACAGATGTAGTGTGACCTTGCTCAGGTGATCTTAGTGAGAGAGGGTTGCTATGGCAATTGGGGACACCATTGGAGAGTGGAAAAACAAAGGCTGGATGGAAGAAAGCAGGCAGGATTTTGTATGTCAGAGTCAGGTCAAATTTTTCGTGGGCATATGGTGCTACTGCAGTTCTTAACGTGGCAATAGCATTACACAGCCTCACCCTATCACCGGCTCTGTCTGTGGGTATATTTAAAACCATCAGTATTCAGACACCGACATCAGCCTTCTAAATCCCATAGAATCTTAAGTCTAATAACTGCTTTTCAATTGATGTTAACTGCAAATGTCAGTCCTTAGTTTTTGCTCGGATTTTCCAATCCTAGAGTGACCCTGTACACTCTGAATTGCTCTGTGTCACTTAAAATTCCAGCCACATCCCTTCCCTCTCTGCCACCTTGGTCAACCACCTACCTACACATATGAGCTTTGTACGGGCAACAGAACTGTAAATTGGTTCATTTTCCACTCCCTTAAACATTTATGATGCTGGAATTGGTCATTGGGAGAGCAATATTGTTTTCAAAGTGAGTTATACTTGCAGCAGGTAAAACCTAAAAGCCCCTTGGGTGTACATTTCAATCTTTCAACACTTTGGATTTGGATTAGGTGCACTAAATAGACCCTAAATAGTACCATTCATCTTCATTGAAGTCAGAGCAAAGAAAATAATTCATTACATCTTGACAGAATCACTTAAGACTGTGATCCAAGTCCAGCAGATATCAAACTGTTTGGTATTCATATAAATATTCATATAAAATATTCTAAGTGAAATTAAAAACTAATAACAAAAGCATGGTTGTGGAGTGAATTTATTTCATGTTAAGAGAAGTTGCATTATATCTTTTAGATTTTATCCTCCTGGGATACATGAGAAACAGTGTTCACATTGTTTCAAATGTCACATATTTTCTGTGTTTGTTAGAAGTGTGGTTTCACAATGCAAGTTGCAGGAGAAATGCCAGTTGTCTAATTGGCAGTGGTATTTTATTTATGCAGATGGTGACTCACTGTGACAATTGATGCATGACGGTTGCTATATGAAACATTATTAATCTAAAATAGATTCGCTCTTGTGCTCAGTCACTCATTCTACAAATTTGTTTTAGGGTAAGTGTACACATCTGAGAAGCAAATAGTATGTTAAAATTAATATTTTTGTGATTGATAGCTATTGTGAATATTGCTCAGTTTCACATCTCAGTTAGGATGTTCACATGTACAGAAAACAAATCCACACCATACAGACTGTATAAAACTAATGTGTGTTCAAAATGCTAAGACGTTTCTGGATTCGATGTTGCACAATAATAGTGTTTGTAATTAGAAGTTCTAAACAACTGCAGTGTTTCTTGAGCTTTGCAAATTCTGCTGCCTCTGTCACCACATGGCTGCACCCTTCACCTGACTCATCTCTTCTTCCATTCCTTATTCCTGGACCTCTGAAGCCGAGCTAGCCTTCTCTCTCCTTAAGGAGGCTTTCTCCTCTGCTCCCATCCTGGTGCAGCCTGATCCTTCCCTCCAACTCACTGTGGAAGTTGACATTTCTTTTCCCAGAATCCCTTTTCCTGTGCATTTTTCTCTCATAGAGGCTTAATGACTCAGCGCAACTACAATTCTGGAAACTAGGAGCAGCCTATTCATCATCTGGACTCACTATGAAAGTCCAGTCTGCCAAATGCCTAAACTCCAGTCAATTCCAGTGGTTTCTGTTCTTTTGTTACTTTTGCTTCACCATGACTTGTGACCCAGAAATGTCAAACCAGATGGTCGACTCCCATCAGAAGTCAGCACCATCACCCTGACCACCGTGGACTGGTTTTCAAAGGCTTCCACTTCATTAACTTACCAAAGCTTGTGCTCCTCCTCCGAACTCCCCAGATCCACCAACCCTCCTGACCCCCCTTACCTGACAGTTTGTCTGAACAAATTAACCATCTTATTAGACTAAAGAAGTAGATGGTAAAGGCATAGAATTCGTTGTATCTACAATAGCTGTCGCAATTTTAATTCACCTACCTAGTTCAGCCCACTTAACCTATCATGGGCCATTTCCTTTATTGTAAAGCACTTTGAGTTGCATCTCTTGTATGAAAGTTACTATATAAATAAAGATTGATTGATTGATTGATTGATTGATTGATTGATTGATTGATTGATTGACTGATTGATTGATTGATTGATTGATTGATTGATTGATTGATTGATTGATTGATTGATTGATTATCCTAAACGCTGAGCTGGTGGCAATTTTGACAAATTAGCAAATGTTAATTTTTGGTGTTAGTATTACTTTTGATAACAAGCAAACAAGAATGTCCACACTGCCAGGGTCAAACTGTTTCAGTTTTATGCGATGTGATAAGCATTAAGCAACAGAGCACAAGTCTGTCAATTAAAGGCAATTAAGGCTTTAATTAAGGCTATACCTTATAGACTAACTGGTTTTAACTGATTAAGTTTGACAATGTAACCACTGGCCATTAAATCAAGCACACATTAAAAAGTGTCTTTTAAAGAAATTCCAAAACAATCAAAATCTCAGACATGAAGATGAAGGTCTTAGTACAGGAGTGACAATGGAATACTACACACAGTACACTTTTTTCACTGAGTTAGTTACTGATTTTTAAATTTTGCATTGTATTCTGAAAGTTTTGGAAGTGGATGCTCATGTAATCCCACATTAGTTTATTTTTATTGATTACACTGGCTTTAACCTCACAAAGACCAGGAGAAGGGGAAGGAACATCAGTGGTCACCAAGCCATTGTCAATGTTCCAGGCCAGTTACATCACAGTGTGTGACACATAATAGTCCCTTTCACCTCCACGTCAACCTTGGTCTGTACAGCTCAGCCCACTCACTACTCACATTTTTGGACACAGTTTGTCAATATGGATGGCACAAAGCCGCAGAGATATGCTATAACATGACACAACATCAGCTTCCATTTTACAGCCCTGGTCCAAGACCGTTTATTAACCATCCTTGTTTTTTTGTTCAATGCACTCTCCATTTTGTAATTCAACTGAAGGTCTTTCCAGCATGGCAGCAAGAGCTGTATGACCATCAGGGCTATGTGTGCATGCCTCTTCTGCAAGCATTGGCAGTGAGGTGCAGTACAAGCAATATTATTTCCTCTGTTGATTTCTTTCTTTGTTTCTTGTACATTTGTTAGCCTTTTTTCTTTAACACTTTATGTTCACTGTATTTGACAGAAAGCATACTATTATTTACACAGTTAATGTGTACTGTGTGTGCTATGCATAAGTGACACTGATTTGTTGTGGAGAAAAATAAAAAAGATTTTGTTTGAGCAGAGTCTTTGTGCATGTTTTCCAGCAGACTTGAGGAACCTCCCTCTGGAGAATTCTCTACATACTCTACATTTTATTATTTTATGGTAAAATGTGTATTTGAGCTGTAGTTGGAGAAGAGCACTCTTTCAATTGAATCTCACTTAGCTTTCTGCTTAGGTGATGGCAGTCTGTTCTATTAACTTGAACTACACATTGTCCCGTTAAACTCATATTTTACTTTGGGCCAAAGTGTAAAATATAGGTTTGCTATTCCTTTAGGTGTCATCCTGTCACAATCTTCAAAATTTTCTGTCGTTTTAGCTCAACCACCATCTTTATTCTTGAAGTTGGACTGCAGAGGACTGGGAAAATGGAAAGTGTATTGACAAAATCGTATTTCAGTTGTTTGAAGCCTCTCAACACTTGCAATTTTTGTGAAGTTCCGACAAATTCAAACTAACACATTTTCCACTCAACTTAATTTAAGTATCAGCCTACTGAATGGTACTACTACTAAATTCCCTCAGTTGGTTAGCATCCGTCTGCTTCGTCTCACTGAGTTGCTTATAATGCTAAAAATCTTTCTACAGTTCTACAAGTTTTTATCCGAAGCAACGTACATCTGAGAGTAGACACAACACAAGCAAGGAAGTCAGTCAGGAGAAAACAACCTGGATAAGTGCCATAAAACAAGTTCTAGTGTGATATGACCTTGGTGCCTACACACAGTGCAGAAGGTAATAGGATTTTTTGCTTGTTGCAGTCTGTCAAGTGCAAAGGTGATCAATGTACAGCTTTGTACTGCAAGCCAACCACAAAATAAATCAGCTGTTACTAACTTCACTTGTGTACTCAGGTTGTCATGGCTGGTGTAAAGTCTACAAGACTGAAACTGATTTTGGGGAGATCAAGATTTAAAAATAGACCTATCCAAAAAGCATACCAGAGTCACGAGATAAATCAAGGTAAAGGATACCTTTGGGTTAAAGGACAGCATCAGACTTCAGTTAAAGGACCAAGATTTTGGCAATGACTTCCTCAATCAAGGTTCTCCTTTACGAAAACAAGTCCACCTTTGATCAGTGACAACGAGACAGCCTCATCCTATTCTTTTGACTTGACTCAGACAACTGTGGCTCATTAGCATTAGATGACAACTAGTATCCCCTGAACCTGTGTAGTCTTTAAGATAAGAGTGGCCAGATTGCTTCCCAGTTCCCAGACTTTCACATGACACTGAGCTCCAGCTAGAGAAGGGAAATTATGAGTGCCAGGTAAACCATAAAATGTTGACTGTCAGTTCCTGAATGAAGTCAGATATCTCAAGTAGACTAGCAGAAGAAGTGTACAAATACAAAGCATACCAAGAGGATTTTGTGCAGTTGCAGAGGCCTTAATCAAAAAGCACCCATGTTTGAAAGAGTCTGGCTCAATCAGTGGCTGCTGCGGTTGGAAACAGAGACTTAAGTACAAACTGTGAAACTACAGGACTCAGCTTAAATCGCAGGGGTACCCAGGATTGTCAGTAAACTGAAATTCAAAGCAACTACGGAGATGTTCCCTGCAAAAAAGTAAAGAAGACAAGATGAACTGCTGTTAAGTTTTAACCATCTTTCCCTACTGATGAGCATCAAGAAAGTCATGAGAAAGATTGACTTGGACTTCTAACAGAGAACAGGAGAGGACACAGTAACAGGGTAGTCACAGACAGAATGGTTACACATTTGCCTACAAATGACAGGAGATAGTGAGTCAGCACCCAACCAGCCACCAAGAAAGTTAAGGAATATAAACACAATAAGTTACACAGCTCATATTGTTAGTAGAGCAAGAGCTCTTACAGGTTTAAGCTTCAAATGAACAACTCATGTAACTTTATATGAAAAATACAAATGTAATTGCAAAAGTGTTGAACAGTGAAAACAACAAGTCAGTTAGTCTTTTTATGTTTTGAAGGCAATACTTTATTCAGATCTTTCATTTTTGCATTATTACTTGGTACTGTCAAAGATTAGTAACACTCTCTTTCTCATTCAAGAGGGTTGATCACAGTGTATAGTTCATATTAACTTCATTCCTGATGCCTTTTACACAGCTTGTAAAATGTTGGACTGATTTCAAGGTTGATCTGCCATTATGAGTCAGCTAATCATCATTTGATCAAAAGAAAATGTATTTGGGCACCCTGATAGCCTAGTGGTTATGTCGCGTGACCCACGTACAGAGGCGTAGCGGCTGTGCTGGGTTCAAGTCCGACCTCGGCCATTACCACACGTCCTTCCCCACTCTCTCCTGTTTCCTAATCTATCCACTATCATGTCCAATAAAAAAGGCATGAAAAGCCAAAAAATAAATCTAAAAAAAGAAAGTGAATTAGCTTCTCTTCATTGGCTCCCTGTAAAATCCAGGATCAAATTTAAAATCCTGCTTCTCACATACAAAGCTCTTACTGACCAAGCTCCATCTTATCTTAACGATCTGCCATCACTGGCCTCACCGATCTCCAAAAGTATTTATTGTTCTCTTATACAAAGCTTGTCTTTTCCTTATCTGCTATCCTGCTATTATATCCTGCTTTTGTTTTACCAACTGAAGCAATTCAGTTAGTTTGGTTCAACTTATCTCATTTTACAGTGTATGACAAAGTCTACTGAAGATTAAAGTGCTTCTGACAGAGCCAAACAGCATGTTGGTTGGACAAAAATCTGGTAATATAAATGAAATGTGTGTCATTTATTGCAATCGTTAGATTTTCTGATGTGTTTGTGTAGTTTTGTGTTCAGTGCTTCATTCTGTTTTGTGGTTTGGAAATAAGGCCCTGTTATCAAAAAGATGCACGAGCAGATATAAATAGAGAAGATGGGCCGAAAGGAGGACCAGAAGAGCAAGATCAAGAACAATTAAAGCTGCAAGCAGAGTCGGACGGGCCCTCACTTCCCCCCCCCCACGGCCGTTTGGGATACGATCGGAATGTTTATAGCACGCAATAGTAATTGTCTCATCCTGCTCTGCACATGTACCAAATTTCATGTCTGTAGGACAAACCAGTGATTTTATAGGAATTTTTGAAATTTGTAGGGGGCGCTGTGGAGCTGTTTGAATTTGGAGTTTGCAAATCTGTTGGTCTTGGGATACTGTACGTGTGTACCAAATTTCATGTTTGTAGGATAAAGCAGTGATTTTATATGAGTATTTGAATATTTGTAGGGGGCGCTGTGGAGTCGTTTGACCACGCCCATTCCTGAATTGTATATCAATTGTTAGTTCTTGAGATTAATGAGGATTTGTGTGGATTTGGTGATATTACATGGATGCCTTCACCTTCAAAACCTGTTTCATTCCATATGGAGATTTTGTTAAAAATGGCCGCCATGCCACGCCCACACCGTGTGACACAGCCACAAGACTTTAATAACTTTTCATCCTGGATGGGTTTAGATGCGACATAGCCAATTTGGTGAAGATACGACAAAAATCCTGGGAGGAGTTCGATAAATTCCAATGCCTGCGCACAGCGTTTTCTCGGGGGCGTTGTTGACATTTTTTGTTCAAAATGGCCGCCATGCCACCCCCACACTGTGTGACGTATCCACGAGATTTTAATAACTTTTCATCCTGGAGGGGTTTAGATGCCACACAGCGAATTTGGTGAAGATTGGACAAAAATCCTGGGAGGACTTCGTTAAATTCTAATGCCTACGCGCCACGTTTTCTAGGGGGCGCCATGGAGCTTTTTTGTTGAAAATGGCCGCCATGCCACGCCCACACCGTGTGACGTATCCATGAGATTTTAATAACTTTTCATCCCGGAGGGGTCTTGATGCCACACAGACAATTTGGTGAAGATCGGCCAAAAATCCTGGGAGGAGTTCGTTAAATTCCAATGCCTGCGCACAACGTGTTCAAGAGGGCGCGGTTAAGCTATTTTGTTGAAAATGGCCGCCATGCCACGCCCACACCGTGTGACGCAGCCACAAGATTTTAATAACTTTTCATCCTGGAGGGGTCTAGATGCCACACAGCGAATTTGGTGAAAATCGGATAAAAATCCTGGGAGGAATTTATTAAATTTCAATGCCTGTGCACGACGTGTTCTGGTTGGCGCTGTTTAGCTTTTTGTTCAAAATGGCCGCCATGCCACGCCCACACCGTGTGACGCAGCCACAAGATTTTAATAACTTTTCATCCTGGAGGGGTTTAGATGCCACGAAGCGAATTTGGTGAGGATCGGGCAAAAATCCTGGGAGGAGTTCGTTAAATTCCAATGCCTGCGCACCACGTGTTCAAGGGGGCGCGGTTAAGCTTTTTTGTTCAAAATGGCCGCCATGCCACGCCCACACCATGTGACGCAGCCACAAGATTTTAATAACTTTTCATCCTGGAGGGGTCTAGATGCCACACAGCGAATTTGGTAAAGATTGGACAAAAATCCTGGGAGGAATTTGTTAAATTCCAATGCCTGTGCACCACGAGTTCGAGTTGGCGCTGTTTAGCTTTTTTTTTCAAAATGGCCGCCATGCCACGCCCACACCGTGTGACGCAGCCACAAGATTTTAATAACTTTTCATCCTGGAGGGGTTTACATATCACACAGCGAATTTGGTAAAGATTGGACAAAAATCCTAGGAGGAGTTCTTTAAAATCCAATGCCAGCGCACAACATGTTCCATTGTACAATGTTAAGCTTTTTTGTTCAAAATGGCCGCCATGCCACGCCCACACCGTGTGACGCAGCCACAAGTTTTTAATAACTTTTCATCCTGGAGGGGTTTACATGCCACGAAGCGAATTTGGTGAGGATCGTGCAAAAATCCTGGGAGGAGTTCGTTAAATTCCAATGCCTGCGCACCACGTGTTCAAGGGGGCGCGGTTAAGCTTTTTTGTTCAAAATGGCCGCCATGCCACGCCCACACCATGTGACGCAGCCACAAGATTTTAATAACTTTTCATCCTGGAGGGGTTTACATGCCACACAGCGAATTTGGTGAAGATTGGACAAAAATCCTGGGAGGAATTTGTTAAATTCCAATGCCTGTGCACCACGTGTTCGAGTTGGCGCTGTTTAGCTTTTTTTTTCAAAATGGCCGCCATGCCACGCCCACACCGTGTGACGCAGCCACAAGATTTTAATAACTTTTCATCCTGGAGGGGTCTAGATGCCACACAGCGAATTTGGTGAAGATCGGATAAAAATCCTGGGAGGAGTTTGTTAAATTCCAATGCCTGCGCACCACATTCTGTAGGGGGCGCTGTTCAGCTTTTTTTTAAATTTCAACAGCATGAATTTTTTTGTCTTGGGCTCCTGTACATGTGTACCAAATTTCATGAGTTTACATGAAACTAGCCGTATTAACTCCACTAAAGCCCAATTTTCTAGGTGGCGCTATTGAGTCATTTTGCCATTCATATGTGTAATTCCCCCAAAATATCAAATTTTTCACCAGTCCTGATGTGTGTGCCAAATTTGGTGAGTTTTTGAGCATGTTTAGGGGGTCAAATTGGGGTTCAAAGTGGCGTAAGAAAAAGAAACCGCCAAACCGCCAAACCGCCAAACCGCCAAAGAAACACTACAGGAACAATAGGTTCCTACGCACTGTAGTGCTCAGGCCCTAATAATTAGGGCCCGAAGCACTACAGTGCGTAGGACCCTATTGTTCTTCTAGTGTTTCTTTGGCGGTTTGGCGGTTTGTTTGGCGGTTTCTTTATTAGGGCCCGAAGCACTACAGTGCGTAGGACCCTATTGTTCCTCTAGTGTTTGGCGGTTTGGCGGTTTAGCGGTTTCTTTTTCTTACACCACTTTGAACCTCAATTTGACCCCCGAAACATGCTCAAAAACTCACCAAATTTGGCACACACATCAAGACTGGTGAAAAATTTGATATTTTGGGGGAATTACACATATGAATGGCAAAATGACTCAATAGCGCCACCTAGAAAATTGGGCTTTAGTGGAGTTAATACGGCTAGTTTCACGTAAACTCATGAAATTTGGTACACAGGTACAGTAGCCCGAGACAAAAACATTCCTGCTTTTAAAATTTCAAAAAAGGCTCAACAGCGCCCCGTAGAGCACGTAGTGTGCAGGCATTGAAATTTATCGAACTCCTCCCGGGATTTTTATCCGATCTTCACCAAATTCGCTGTGTGGCATCTAGACCCCTCCAGGATGAAAAGTTATTAAAATCTTGTGGCTGCGTCACACGGTGTGGGCGTGGCATGGCGGCCATTTTGAACAAAAAAGCTAAACAGCGCCAACTAGAACACGTGGTGCGCAGGCATTGGAATTTAACAAACTCCTCCCAGGATTTTTATCCAATTTTCACCAAATTCGCTGTGTGGCATCTACACCCCTCCAGGATGAAAAGTTATTAAAATCTCGTGGATACGTCACACGGTGTGGGCGTGGCATGGCGGCCATTTTGAACAAAAAAGCTTAACCTCGCCCACTTCAACACGTGGTGCGCAGGCATTGGAATTTAACGAACTCCTCCCAGGATTTTTGGCCGATCTTCACCAAATTCGCTCTGTGGCATCTAGACCCCTCCAGGATGAAAAGTTATTAAATTCTTGTGGCTGCGTCACACGGTGTGGGCGTGGCATCGCGGCCATTTTGAACAAAAAGGCTTAACATTGTACAATGGAACACATTGTGCGCAGGCATTGGAATTTAACGAACTCCTCCCAGGATTTTTGTTCGATCTTCACCAAATTCGCTGTGTGGCATCTAGACCCCTCCAGGATGAAAAGTTATTAAAATCTTGTGGCTGCGTCACACGGTGTGGGCGTGGCATGGCGGCCATTTTGAACAAAAAAGCTTAACATTGTACAATGGAACACATTGTGCGCAGGCATTGTTATTTAACGAACTCCTCCCAGGATTTTTATCCAATTTTCACCAAATTCGCTGTGTGGCATCTACACCCCTCCAGGATGAAAAGTTATTAAATTCTCGTGGATACGTCACATGGTGGTGGCGTGGCATGGCGGCCATTTTGAACAAAATCGCCATGTGGAACGAAATGGGTTTTGGAGGTGAAGGGATCCATGTAAAATCATCAAATCCACACAAATCCTCATTAATCTCAAGACCTAATATTTAATATACAATTCAGGAATGGACGTGGTCAAACGGCTCCACAGCACCCCCTAGAAATATTCAAATAGTCATATAAAATCACTGCTTTATCCTACAAACATAAAATTTGGTACATACATATAGTATCCCAAGACCAACAGATTTGCACAGTCGAAATTCTAATCGGCTCTACAGCGCCCCCTAGACAAGGTCGTGTGGAGAGGAGTGCGGTGAGGAGCGAGGGCCCGTCTGACGCTGCTTGCAGCTTTCATTAGGGCCTGAAGCACTACAGTGCGTAGGACCCTATTGTTCCTCTAGTTAGGGCCCGAGCCCGAAAAGGCAAAGGGCAGCGATCAGTGTGAAACACTGAACGCTGCCTTTGCCTTGCAGGGCAAAGGCCCTATTGTTCCTGCTCAGTTTCTTTCTTTCTTTATTAGGGCCCGAGCCCGAAAAGGCAAGGGCAGCGATCAGTGTGAAACACTGAACGCTGCCTTTGCCTTGCAGGGCAAAGGCCCTATTGTTCCTGCTCAGTTTCTTTCTTTCTTTCTTTCTTTATTTTTCTTACGCCAAATTGAACCCCAATTTGACCCCCTAAACATGCTCAAAAACTCACCAAATTTTGCACACACATCAGGACTGGTGAAAAATTTGATATTTTGGGGGAATTACACATATGAATGGCAAAATGACTCAATAGCGCCACCTTGAAAATTGGACTTTAGTGGAGTTAATACGGCTAGTTTCACGTACAGCTATAAAATTTGGTACACAGGTACAGTAGCCCCAGACAAAAACATTCCTGCTTTTGAAATTTTGAAAAAGCTCCACGGCGCCCCCTAGAAAACATGGTGCGTAGGCATTGGAATTTAACGAACTCCTCCGAGGATTTTTTTCTGGTCTTCACCAAATTCACTGTGTGTCATCTGGACCCCTTCAGGATCAAAAGTTATTAAAATCTCGTGGCTATGTCACACGGTGTGGGCGTGGCATGGCAGCCATTTTTACCAATTTTGCCACATGGAATGAAATGAGTTTTGGAGGTGAAGGGATCCACCTAATATCACCAAATCCACACAAATCCTCACAAATCTCAAAAACTAATGTTTGATATACAATTGAGGAAATGGCGTGTTCAAACGGCTCCACAGCGCCCCCTACAAATATTCAAATACTCATAAAAAACTACTGCTTTGACCTACAAACATGAAATTTGGTACACATGTATAGTGTATCCAGACAAACAGATCTGTACACTTGAAATTTCAATTGGCTTCACAGCGCCCCCTAGACAATGTGGTGCTGAGACATTGGAATTTAACGAACTCCTCCCAGGATTTTTATCCCATCTCCACCAAATTGGCTGTGTGGCATCTACAGCCATCCA